>JAABOM020063285.1:0-43231 GCA_011800125.2 Solanum clarkiae | reverse complement strand
TCGGTTCAATTTTCGTTCAATTATCGTTATACGTATATAGTAGACTCCCTTAGGGACAATTTCATACCAAGAACACATCCTATTTTCATTTTCCAAATAAACCCACATCAATCCAACAAACCCTTAACTTCAAATTCTAACCTCTATACTCCTATACTACTCTTAGGAATCATAAGGAAACCAAAACAAGAAGAGAACTTACCTTAAAAATGTTGAACCTCTCCTTCTTCTTACTCCTCAAAGCCTCAAGTATGTGCTAAACCTTGCAAGACCAAAATGGTCTTGCAATTTCAAGTCAATGGGGGTATTTATAGACCCAACTCTTTAAAAATTGCCCATAAGGGCTTCTAGTTGACTAATCATTTAATTAGGTCCCAAACTTTTATAATTCAATCCAATTAAGGACTTCCGAAATCAATCTTCAAATTGCACTTCCCAAAATACTCAACTCCTATACTTATGCACCGAAATTGACTTAAGTGCAAATTTCACAATATTTACGAAATTTTTCCAACGTGACAATTTACGTCAATCAAAATATTTTACGGGGTCTAACAACACCCTGCTGTAAATATTCCTTGTAAATAAAGGGACACTGATTTTTGTAAATGTATCCTGTTATGTACCTATCTGGACAACTCTTGTGTTACTGACGTCAGTATCTTTCAAACTTATATTTTGTTGATATGTGTAGGCTAGGGATATGATGTTTATCCATGTTGAGGATCCTCCTAGCCATGCTGGGCAACTGTGAAAAGGAACTAAATTGTTGCATGCCTTCTGTTTTAGCAGTATTAGCTATGTAATCTGCCAAAGTGTTTGCTTCTCTGAAATTGGATGTATTTGTATGTTGATTGTCTCTATTATGCACTGAATGTCCTCCACTATTTGTAATCCTAGAGAGTCCTTTTCTAGCACCATATTTCCATGGCCTTGTACTTTTCAATACTGTAAGGCTTTCAAAGTAGTTGTTGCTTCTATATAGATAGTGGTGACTATTCCTATATTTCCTGACTCAATATAGATAAGGTTACCAAACTCATTCCTTAGGAAAAAAACTATAGGAGTTGATGCCTAGATTCCCTTTGTTAGCTCTATCAGTGGTTACTTTAACCCAGCCTGGATCTAGGACCTTCCAATTAATAACCTTGCATTATAAGGCTGGCCTCTGCCTTTTGTAGAAACTCAAAGCAATCATTCCAAGGTAGAGGTCCAATTTTCAAGTGTGGGAAAGCTTAGTCATTCTCTTCGGTTCCATGGGATGCTTTGCATTTTGTTAATGGTTGTTGTGTGGTGGGTAGAATCTTCTTCACTTGGTAAGCACTTGATTGTATCCTACTTTCTTTCTTTTGTTCTTACTGTGAATCTATTTGTAGGTGGTACTGAAGTAGAGTGCATAAGAAGCTCTTTTTGCACTGTTCCATAAAGTGATGAGGCCTTCTACCAGGTTATACATATGTGAAATGTCCCTAGATCTACCCATTTTGCTAAGTCCTTTTGCTATAGGCTAGATAGTATTTCACTTTTTTGTTGCCAAAAAAGACTATTGTGAATATCGTTGCTGTGAAAACTGTATGCTTAGCCTTTTACAAATCTGTGGCAGAATTGTAGAAAACCCTAGGTAATCTATGTTTAATATGAACAGAAGTGCCTTTATATACATAGTTTTTGCATACATTATCACAGTATCCCATTTAATATTTTATTGGTATTTTAATTTGACTGGGAAATGGCTTTTGGATGGTGGTGAAGAAAGTGAAGAAGCAGGGGATCAGGAGTATAGGCAAAAGAGAGCGCATGAGGCGGTTTAGAGTTGTCTGTCTGCAATTCCTCGGGTATTTTTGGACTCTCTTAGGTTTCTAGCTATTTTTCGTCTCAAATTACTTGATTGTAATCCACATTTTTCCTTATTGTCATACCTTCTTTATACTTTATCGGGTTTGGATGAAACTTATGATGATAATCAAACTCCGGTGATTTGAATCATTGCCATAGAAAGAAGAAGCAGATGTAGAAGTTACTCCTAAACCACCTGTAAGTTATAGCTCAGTTTTGTAATATCCTCCACTTACATATAAAAATATTAGCACTTTAGACAAGACTCAAACTTCTCTAGACCAACCAGGTAATCAAAATTATAGGCCCAAGTAAGGGTGTCAAACAAACGGGTTGAATTGATATTGGGCATGTTAAAATGGATTGAAATATATAATGAGTTAGGTTATGAATTCCCCATTTTGACTTTGGGCTCAAATGGGCTGGGCTCAAATAAGCTAAAATTTGGTTTGGGTCATGATCCGCCCAATTTGACCTGCTTAATGTCAATAATTTTAACATACTATTATTTACATTTTATAACCTCAATTTGAATTTCAATTTAGGAAAATAAAAATAAAAAAGTTACAAATAGATAGATAAATAATATAAAACATAAAATAGATAGAAAACATACATCATATGAATGCAAGTAAAGAGCCTTAGAACAAGTTGAAATTAGAGATTAAATTGGACTCAATTGAAGATTATTTCAAAATGAGTTAAAGCTTGAATGAGTTGAAATTGAACCCAAGCCAAATTATCTTGAGCCCAACCTATAAAATTTTGGACAGGTTACCTATATTTGTGCTCATTTTGACACCCTTAGGCCCAAGTATCAAACAATATGTGAAAACCAACTCATGTCTCAAGTTTCAAGATGCCACTTGCTAAGCACAACCCTGTCACCCAATCTCCATCTACATGTTATTCGACAGTTGCTATAGTCACAACTATAACTTCTTATGTGAAAAGTCAAAAGCATGGTAGTCTAATTGATACCAATTTATTGGTTCACTTATCCTTAACCTAGAAGAAGTACCAAAGCTGAAGACTGAACGCTGAATGGCTACCAATGCTGCTACAGTTGATTCTCTCGTTGTTGCCATGTCTAGGCCAATGTATCTACTGGTTTCTTTGCCAAGGACAAAACCCTATAAGGTAATTATCATGCGCAT
This sequence comes from Solanum clarkiae, assembly GCA_011800125.2. Taxonomy (NCBI): domain Eukaryota; kingdom Viridiplantae; phylum Streptophyta; class Magnoliopsida; order Solanales; family Solanaceae; genus Solanum; species Solanum clarkiae. The sequence goes on along the minus strand of JAABOM020063285.1, from coordinate 40,238 downwards.
TAATGAATACCAAGCTCCCTATGCAGGATCTGGACCAATTTTTAGTGCAGAGCCAATCGAAAAATCTTCTGGAAGACGATTAAGCCTGAAGCATCCGTGAAAAGTAATTTGGTTAATGAACGAGGGGCGTTTCTTCATGTAGAAACTGCAAGAATTAGAGGAGTAAGTCACTAGATCACACCACTTTAGACCTAAATTTATAAAAGATTAAGGCACTGATCGATAAATATGGGGTACTCGATAATGTTGGAGGAAAGCCCTTGGTTAATTCTGAGTCTGTTCCTTTTTCTTTTTCCAAAAATGTGTGGTTTGGTCAAGTGCAGTCCATCCTAACCTTTTGCAGCCTACGTTGTTTCTTGCACCAAATATTGGCCATACATCCCCATTCTCCTTGATGACTAGTCCTGCTCCTCTTCACAAGGATATCAATCATTACAAGCACCTGATCAAGCAACATGGAGAAAATTATGAGTTTATGGCTAATGATCACTTTAATAACTAGAGCCAGGTTTGTTAAAGAACCACAACTAATCTAGGGTTGCCTAACACATTGTGTTTTTTTTAATAAACCTAGGGGATATTGTAATGGTTCCAGTTGTCCCTTTCTGCATGATATATCTGGAGAAAAGAGGTCTAGGGGATGTCAGAAGCTTGGGATTCAAAGAGAATAAAGTAAAGTGGGGAACTTAGTGATAGTTTCTTGTATAATTTTGAGAAAAAAAGGAACATACACCTTGGGTCATGTCCTATTAGTAAGTTCCCTATTTTACTTCCTTCTCTTTGAATCCTAAGCTTCCAACATCCCCAGACCTCTTTTGTCCTGATATATCATGCAAGCAGGCGCATGAGGAACCATTACAACATCCCCTAGGTTTATTAAAGAAAACACAATGAATTAGGTTGCACTAACTTGATTTTTGGTTCTTTAACCAACCTGACTCATGGTAACATATTTTGTATGCATTCATCCACTATCCATTCACTATTTTCTCCATGTTGCCTGATCAAGGACTTGTAGTAATTGATATTCTTGTGCAGAGGGGCAGGACTCGTCATCGAGGAGAAAGGGGATGTATGGCCAATGTTTGGTGAAAGCAACAATGTAGGATGCAAAGTAGTAGGATGGTCTGCACTTAAAACCACATTCATATTTGGAATGAGATGAAGGAACCAACTCAAAATTAACCAAGGGTTTTCCTACTACATTATTAGGTACTCCATATTTGTTGATCAGTTTCTTAATCTTTTTCAGATTTAGGTCTGAAGTGGGGTGAACTAGTGACTTACTCTCTCTAATGTTTGTAGTTTCTACATGAAGAAGTGTCCCTTATTTGTTAAACAAATTATTTTTCATAGAAGTTTCAGGCTTAGTCATCGTCCAGGGCATAGATTTTTCTATTGGCTTTGGCCTAAAACAACGGTTCACATCCCGCATGGGGAGTTTGGTATTCAATAATAGGCTTGATAATTACTTTGTCGAGTTTTGTGCTTGGGAAGGGAACCAATAGATCCACTGGCCTAGTCATGGCGCAATGAGAGAATCAACTGTAGCAGCATTGGTAGTCATTCGACATTCATTGTTCAACTTTGGAATTTCTTCTGGGTTGAGGATAAGTTAAACCAATAATTTGGTATCAATCAGACTACCATGCTCTTGACTTTTTGCATGAGCAGTTACAACTATGGCTATAGTAACTATCGAATCACATGTAGATGGAGATTGGGTGATAGGGTTGTCGAAACGCCCTACATGTGCTTTGGAATACCTCATAATCGTAATTTTCACATATCTCAAAATCCATGTGTGATTTTAAAAATCTGACTTCATATTCATGATCAAGGGGCAAAATTAAGTGGGAAACGGGTATAACTGAAATTTAGAAGACCCATATTAAAAATATTTTTTGCTAATTTTTGATTTTCAGTGGTTGTCCATGCCTGGAGCGCGCCACTATGTAATCCCAAGTCCGCGTCTAGTCCGCAATGCGCCAGGGGAACATACCAGTGTATTATTTTCCTTAGTTTTTCTATTTCGACCAAGGGCATTAAGGTCATAGCTCTATGCCCACTAAAACATGAAATTACCCATACTTAGCCATTTTTCAATTCTATAACTCACAAAATCCTATCTCAAACCTCTGTAAGACTCCATCAATTCTCTCATTGAAATATAAGGATTTCAAGCTCGATTTTGGAACTTAAGGACTCATTTCAAGCTCTAAGACTACTTCAAGTTCACCTCAAAGAATTCAAGGTTTAAGGTATATGGGCCCTCATCCATAGGTCCTTTCACCCATGGAGCCCAACCTTCTCTTGTTATGAAAATTGCATGTTTTCAAGTTGTATTACCTAGGGGTATATTTTATTATGAAATGTGAATATAAACCATGTTGGATTTTTATCAAGTATTGATTGATTATGCATGAATATCTATTTCAAGTATATCCATGAATTGATTATGTCTATTGATACTATGCATGTGTTGAACTATGAAACTGTAAATTATCATGAGCTTTTATGACGGATTTCAAGATACCCTACATTAGGGTTTTACTATATGTTGGTGAGTTGATTTTCATTGAGTTTACCTATCCTATTTCACTCTTGAATTGCATGATTTTGAACAAGTAACATGAGCCCACCATGTGTTTGATAAAATGACATGACAAGAATTCTCAAGTTATTGATGATCTATTACATGGTTTACAAGTTAAGTAACTATATGATGATTAAGGGTTTTTAAACATGTATTGAATTCATGAAAAGTATCTATGATGTTACAAGTATCAAGTTAAGACCTATTTTTCAAAATTTTTACCTCTTGTCAGCCATTTAATGCTAAAGCAAGGGTTTATATATTATTATTATCTACTATCATGGTCAAGTTAAGCTCGCTATTAGAGGTCAAACATATTTATGAGCTACTCAAGTCATGTTCTTACAAGCTACTCATGTTATGATTAAAATATGATTATTTCAAGTATTCCATAAGATTAAGCTTAGCACCGATGGATGGGATGTCGGTGTGGACTATCTTCAAGGGTCCATACTCCTTTCCTCAAACTATCTACCAACATAGGATTATTCTTTACCCTTGCTATTCCGATGGATCCATTTGGTACACTTTATCATGAAATCCTTTACGAAATGGGTCATATTCCCATAAGGAGGGTTACTTCATACTAAATGGGTGATGTTCCTGTAAGGTGAAGTATGGTTTACCTTGGCAAGTATACTACCTCTTTACCGATGAGGGGTAATCATCGGGATTCCAAGTTGTAGCTTGCTTGGTCTTACTCATGTTGGTTAAGGTATCTTCCCATAAATGTATGGTAATTATGCAAGTTGATTGATTTATAAGCATATCTTATTACAAGCATTGATCATGCATGTTGTATTGAGATTATGTATATCCATTGCTCATGATTATGCATTTTGAATATATTAGCTTATGTTTTGTTGCATCACACCCTGCATACTTAGTACATTCAAATGTACTAACGCATACTCTATGCCTACATGATATTACTATATAAGGACCAGAGCTCTTTTTGATCATCCTCCACATGGCTAGTTTAGTATTTCGAAGATAAGCATTGGTGAGTCCTCAAGTTCAAGGACACTATCTACATTACCCTTTCTATCTTGAGACTTCATTATGTTGAACACTTGTCATTATGAGGGTGAGCTCAGTAAGTGTCTTGGCCCCTGCTCCATTTCAAATTAGAGGTGTTGTTGGATATTATAATGTACTTATACTATAAGCTTGACTCTTTTATACTTCTATGAATATCAGGACTTCTCTTAGTCTTGTTTCCCTAGTTATTATATCCCTTGTTGTTGTTTATTTTGCTTTTGCATCCAAGGATGTGTGATTGATATGCTAAGAGGCTTGTTTGGGGTCCCTTCAGGTTCCCCATTCGCTGTATCACGTCTAAGGCCTAGGCTTGGATTGTGAAAAACTTGGTATCAGAGTACTAGGTTGTTAAAGGTCCTCAAAAATCCTACACACCGCATCGATTAGAGTCTTATTCGTGGTTGTGAAGCACGTCATAACTATGAATTGGAGGCTATGAGGTTTTTTAGGAAATGTTTCACTTCTTCATGGTCTATATCGTCCATTAGGTGTAACTATAAGGTTTTTCCTCTAGTGAATACTCTTGTTTCCTTCTTGATCATGCTGATTCCAAGGGGGACTAAGGAGAGCTCGTACTCCTGAGGAGCTACTGGCCTCTCTCGCTGCTCAAGCTCCTCAAGATGGAGGGGTAGCCAAAGAAGAGTTTCGAGATGCTATCACAATATTGGCCCATGCTATGACCAACCAAATGAAACAATGGGCGCAAGCCCTTCATGCTCCCACTTTGGCCTCTAGGATGAGGGATTTCACAAGAATGAACCCACCGGAGTTCCATGGATCTAAGCCAGAAGAGGATCCCAAGAGTTCATCGATGAGGTGCATAAAGTGCTATCTATCATAGGGGTCTGGAAGAGAAAGGAGTTGGCGACCTACCAACTCAAAGGTGTGGCCCAAATTTGGTTCACCCAATAGAAATTAGAGAGGAGAGACGATGATGCTATTCCATGGGAGGAGTTCAAAGTCGTATTCCTCAATCGGTTCTTTACTATCGAGCTAAGAAAGGCTAAGATGATGGAGTTTATGAACCTTAAGTAAGGTTCCATGTGTGTGAGGGAGTATGCCCTCAAGTTCAACAAGCTTTCCAAGTATGCTCCATATTTGTTGGCCGACCCTAGAGCTAAAATGAACAAATTTGTGTCGGGAGTGCCCGACTTGGTTAATGAAGCATGTCAAACCGCTATTCTAGTGAGTGATATGAATTTGTCTCGGCTCATGACTTATGCCGAGGAACTAGATGGGGAAAAGCTTAGAAAAAGAAAAAGTGGTGAGTCCAAGAGGGCTTGATTTGAAGGCGGTTTCCAAGGCTTCAAGGGTGGTCGGTTTCCTCAAGGCCACAAGTTCCAAGGACAAGGGTCTTGCAATGCTCCTAACAAGAGATTTGCTAATGATAACCCAATATTCCAAATTGGTGGTAGTGGAGGGTCTAATCCTAAGTGCCGAAAGTGTGGAAAAAACCATGGTGGCCCATGTTGGAAGAACTCTAATGTTTTCTTTGGTTGTGGTAAAATGGGTCACAAGGTTATTGATTTTCCTCACGCTTAAAAAAAAGTAGAGATGATCATCCACAAGACTAAGGTGCTAATACGGGTCCAAGAGCAAAAGGAGGCCAACAAGGTGGGGGGGTGCTCTAAGGCAAAATAGGTTTTATGCACTTCAAGGAAGACAAGGGGTGGATGAGGTGCCCGACGTAATCACTGATATGTTAAATGTTCTTGATTTTGATCGATAAATCCAGATGCCACTCTTTCTTTCATTACTCCTTTTGTTGCCATAAAGCTCCATGTGAGTCCCGAATATTGCGTGAATATTATGAAGTGTCTACCCTCGTTGGTGAGTCCATTGTTGTTAAAAGAGTCTGTAGAAATTGTCTCGTATTCATATTGCATAAAGTCTTGCCTTGTGATTTTGTTGAATTAGATATGGTTGATTTTGATATCATTATTGGGATGGATTTGTTACATGCATATTATGCTTCCATTGATTGTAGAAATCGTAAGGTTAAATTCTAATTCCTTAGTGAGCTTGTCTTTGAGTGGGAATGTCATGATGTGTTGGTCAAGTGCAGATTCATTTCTTGTCTTAAAGCACAAAAGTTTATTTCTAAGGGTTGCATTTATCATCTTGTGAGGGTTAGGGATGTTGAGTCCAAAGTCCTTCCTATTGAGTCAGTTCCGGTGCTCAATGAGTTTCTTGATGTCTTTCTCATTGAGCTTCCCAGTGTTCCTCCCAAAAGAGAAATAGACTTTGGTATAGACCTCCATCCCGATACTCAACCTATTTCCACTCTACCTTACTGTATGGCCCCGGCGAAATTGAAGGAGTTGAAAGATCAATTGAGGTATTTGTTGGAGAAGGGTTTCATAAGGCCTACTAAGTCACCTTTGGGTGCACTGGTGTTATTTGTGAAGAAAAAGGATGGTTCTCTTAGAATGTGCATTAATTACCGACAAGTAATATAAGGTCACCATAAAGAACAAGTACCCTCTACCAAGGATTGATGACCTTTTTAATCAACTACAAAGGACTAGTCATTTTTTTAAAATTGATCTTTGGTCCGGATACCACCAATTGAAGGTGAGGGAGTGTGATATTCCCAAGATGGATTTTCAGACTAGGTATGTTCACTTTGAATTTGTGGTAATGTCTTTTGGGTTGAATAATGTACCGGCTATATTTATGGATCACATGAATAGTGTCTTTACATCCTACCTTGATATGTTTATGGTGGTCTTTATTGATGATATATTGATTTATTCTCGGAGTGAGGAAGAGCATGTGAATCACTTGAGGGTGATATTACAAATCTAGAGGGATGAGACGTTGTTTGCTAAATATGAAAAATGTGAGTTTTGGTTGAAAGAGGTTGTGTTTCTAGAGCATGTGGTGTCAAGTGATAGAATTAAGGTGGATCTAAAGAAGACGGAGCTGATAAGAAATTGTCCTAGACCCTTGACTATGTCAGATATTAGGAGTTTCTTGGGTTTGACAGGGTACTACCGGAGGTTTGTGAATGATTTTTCTTTTATTGCTTCCCCTATAAAAAAGTTGACCCAAAAGAAGGAAAAATTCATGTGGATCGATGGATGTGAAAGGAGTTTCCAAACTTTGAAAGATAATCTTGTCTCTGCTCCTATCTTGGCTCTACTGGAAGGGTTTGTGGTATATTGTGATGCCTCAAGAATTAGTTTGTGGTGTGTTTTGATGCAAAATGGCAAAGTGATAGCATATGCCTCTATACAACATAAGGTGCATGACCGAAACTATCCCATCCATGATCATGAATTGGCGGCTGTGGTGTTTGGTTTGAAAATTTGGCATCACTGGTTGTATGGGGTTCATGTTGATGTTTTTACTGACCACAATAGTCTCCAATATGTGTTCACACAAAAAGATCTTAACTTGACACAAAGCAGATAGTTAGAACTCCTTAAAGATTATGATACGAGTGTGCATTATCATCCCGACAAAGCTAATGTTATGGCTGATGCTCTAAATAGAGTGTCCATGGGTAGTCTAGCTCATATTGATAATGGTGGCAAAGAGGTGGCTAGAAAAGTTCACCAGTTCTCTAGATAGGGGGTTAGGTTGGATGAAGTTGAAAATGGTGGTGTAGTGGTTGCTGATGATTCTAATTCCTCTTTGATTGAGGAAGTAAAGTCAAATAAGATCTTGACCCCACTTGCTAGAGTTGAAGATATTGGTGGAGGATGGTAAATTTAAGGTTTTCTCCTAAGGGTGAGATGGTGCCCATAGGTACCAAGGTAGGTTGTGTGTGCCTAATGTTTATAACTTAAGGGAGTTGATTTTGAAGGAGGTTCATAGTTCATCTTATTCTATTCACCCTGGACCACAAAGATGTATTGAGACTTGAGGGAGGTGTACTGTTGTGGTGGTATGAAGAGGGATATTGCCAAATTCGTATTTAGATGTCACAATTGCCAACAAGTGAAAGTCGAATGTCAAAGGTCAGGTGACCTAGCCCAAGACATAGATATTCCGACTTGGAAGTGGGAAGAGATCAACATGAATTTTTTGTTTGGGTTGCCTAAGATTAGAAAATACTTTGACTCTATTTGGGTTTCTGTGGATAGAATGACAAAGTCGGTTCACTTTCTATCGGTAAAAACCATTTATGGTGCCGAAGATTATGCCACATTATATATACATGAGTTGGTTAGATTGGATAGGGTGCCCTTGTCTATCATTTTGGATCAGAGTGCTCAATTCACTTCTCACTTTTGGAGGTCCTTCAAAAGAGGTCTTGGTACCAAGGTTAAGCTTAGCATGACTTTTCATCCTCAAACGGATGGCCAAGCCGAAAGGACTATCTAAACTCTTGAGGAAATGCTTAGAACTTGTGTTTTGGAGTTTAAGGGTAGTTAGGATGAACACCTTCCACTAATTGAGTTTTCTTACAACAATAGCTACCATGCAAGCATTGGTATGGCTCCCTTTAAAGCCTTATATGGTAGGCGTTATAGATCCTCGATTGAGTGGTTTGATGTGGGAGCGATGGCTTTGCTAGGTCGGATTTGGTCGTAGAAGCCTTAGAGAAGGTGAGGTTGATGAGGTAGAGATTGAAAACAACCCAAAGTAGATGATAAGTCCTACTCTGATAAGAGAACAAGGGATCTTGAGTTTAAGATTTGTGATTGGGTCTAGTTGAAAGTGTCTCCCATGAAGGGTGTGGTTCGGTTTGGCAAGAAAGGGAAATTGAGCCCAAGGTTTATGGGTCCTTATAAAGTTTTGAGGAGAGTTGGCAAGGTTGCATATGAGTTAGAGTTTCCTATGGAGATGAATATGTTTCATCCGTTCTTCCATGTGTCCATGCTGAGAAAGTGTGTGGGTGACCTAAGTGCTATAGTTCTCGTAGAGGTTGTGGATTTTGTAGAAGATAATTTGACATGAGGAGGTCCTGGTGGAGATTTTCGATAGACAAGTGAAGAGATTAAGAAACAAAGATGTAACTTCCGTCAAGGTTCATTGGAGGAATCAACAAGTTGATAGTGCCACGTGGGAAGCCGAGGCGGACATGAAAAAGCGAAATCCATATCTCTTCCACTCTATTCAAGCCGAAGGTTCTAATTTAAGTCCACTATATGATTTCAATTCTTAAGTTTCAGCCCTAATGCCATTTTGCATGCATTCATGTTTATGGCAACAAGTTTATGGTGATTTTTGACATTCATGTTGAGATTTTTGAAAATGATGTTTAAATGCATTTGTTGCATCCATGTCGGGTTAAAATCTTTATAATTGCTTCTCTTACGCTTATTTCTTTGACATTCATGGACGAATGTTCCCAAGGGGGAGATATTGAAACGCCCCACATGTGCTTCAAAATGTCCCATAATCTTAATTTCTATTATCATGACCGAAGCCTAGGACCTAGACGTGACCGTCGAATGGGGAACCCGAAGGAACCCCAAACAAGCCTCATAGCATATCATTACACATCCTTGGTCGTGGAAGAAATTAACATGACAATGAGAGATAAGCACAAACAATAGAATTAGGACAAAGGATAAACGTCCATATCATAACATCAAGAAACAAGAGAGACAAGGCTTATAGCATAGATACATAATATGTCCAACAACACCTCTACTATATGTATAAGAGCCGGGGCCACGACAAAAAACCGGACTCACCCTCATAATCAATACATAACTAACGAAAAGATAATCTTAGTACATAGCAAGAGATCATAAGCAACATCCTTGAAATGGAGGACTCACTAACAAGCTTGAGAGATGATCATATTAGGCACGTGGAGGGTGTGGATGATCAAGCGGTGCACCGGTTCCTACATGGTGATATCATGTGGGCATAGAGTATGCATTAGTACTTTTGAATGTACTAAGTATGTGGGATGCAATGCAACAAAAGATAGGCATCATAGGCAAAATGCATAATCATAAGCAATGAATAACATATTAACAATATGACATGTATGAATGGTGTTTGAAGTAAAACCATGCTTACAATCTAAATCAATTTATATAGTTCATAATACATAGTATGAGAAGAAACCTTAACCGACATAAAATAAGACCAAGCAAGCTACAACTTAGAATCCCGACGTCAACCCCACATCGGAAGAAAAGGGGAAGTTACTTGCCAAGGTAAACCTCCTAATGCCTAAGTAGATCTACTAAGCCTTGAGTAAACCGGGTACTCACCTCTAGTTCTTGGACTTGGGTACTCGCCTCAAGCCGCCATATTTAGGATACTTGCCTCTTAAAGATTTGGGGACTCGCCTCTAATCCCTTCACCTATGGTGTCTCATAGTTCTAGGACTTGGGACTCGCCTTTAATCCCTTCACCTATGGTGGCACGTAATTCTAAGACTTGGAGACTCGTCGCTAGTCCACTCGGTGCTAAGTCTAATCCCACAAAATATATAAGATAATCACATTATAATAACTTGAAATAAATATAGAGACATGGCACGAGTAGCTCTCAACATCATTGATCTCAAATGGTGAGCCTAACTTCAATCATAAGAATGGGTCATCATCAACATTACCCTTTCATTAACACCAACATCAAAGGCTCACAAGAGGTATAATCTTTAGAAAGGGGTTTAATCCGGCCCCACAACATCATCAATATTTTCATGATTTAAACAAATTTTAGAAATATCATAATCATCATAGAGTCAATTGAATCATAACTCAACCAGTAGATCATCAAAACTTAAAGAATCATTAAAAAGGCATTTGATCAAACACTTGACGAGTGTGTAATGCTAGTATAAAACCATGCAATTCAAGAGTATTATCATGATAGGAAATCATATGTAAAACCATGAATAAATAGTTGGTAACACTCTCAAGCAATATACATCAAAATCCTTCATCAAATCCCACAATAGATCTTAGATTCATAGCCCAAAACATAGTAAAATAGTCACAATTTCATAAACTCCAACATAGTGTGCAGTGATTTTCATAATAAATAAGACCCATGAGTAAATCATCTTTAAATCATGCAATTTTTAAGAAAAGAAAGTTGTGCATCATGGGTGAAAGTAACCCTGAAACAAACCCACATACCTTGACTTTGGAGAGTTTCTTGAAGAAGATTTAAAATGGAGACTTGAAGCTTGAATGAAATCCTTAGATCCGGATGAGTTTCGGGACTCTTGAATCTTGAGGAGGACTTGGGGCTTGACTTGGTTTCCTTGAGTTCCAACAAGACTTCTTGAAAACCTTGAGAATGGATGGAGAATCTGATGAAGATTAGAAAGGATTTTGAGAGATTTTTGGTTGGTATTTTTAGGGCTCAAAATGGCTAGACAATGAGGGATTTTCATGTATATATATATATATAGGTATAGGGTTATTATCCAATTACACTGGAGTAAGAAGAACAATTTTTGGAAATTTTTGAACTAGTCCACATCGCGGACCTCGTCACGGACAGCTACTATTTTTGTGAAGTTTCATCAAAAATTATTTTTCTTGGCACGGATAAAGTATACCTTGTAGGTACTCATTTTCCAACATAATTTTATCCTCTAAACAAGATTATAAAGTCGGATTTACAAAATTCTACATGAATTTTGAGATATTAAAAAAATAATGCATCATAGGGTCTTTTTGAGCTACGTGGAGTGGTGTTTAAATATCCCCGATTTGAGATATAAGGGAATTACGATTATGGGGGTATTTCTAGGCATGTGTGGGGTGTTTCATCCATATATCTTAAAATCCATGCATAATTTCAAAATTCTAATTTCATATTGTTGATCATGGGGCAAAATTGAGTGGGAAATGAATATAAACCAGATTTTAGAAGACCCATAGCAAAAAATAATTTTTGCTAATTTTTTATTTCCAGTGACTGTCCGGGCCCAAGATGCAATACACCTGGGCGCTCCACTGTGTAATCCCAAGTCCGCATCTGGTTTGCGATGCGCCGGGTTTTTCTATTTCGGCCAAGGGCATTGGGGTTATAGCCCCATGCCCATTTAAATGTGAAATCACCCATAGTTAGTCATTTTTCAACTCTATAACTCAAAAAACACTCTCAAACCTCTCTAAGACTCCATCAATTCTCTCATTCAAATCTAAGGATTTCAAGCTCAATTTTTGAACTCAAGGACTCATTTCAAGCTCTTAGACTACTTCAAGTTCACCTCAAAGAATTCAAAGTTTAAGGAATGTGGGTCCTCATCCATGGGTCTTTTCACCCATGGAGCCCAACTTTCTCTTCTCATGAAAATTGCATGTTTTCAAGATGTATTACCTATGGGTATCTTTTATTATGAAATATGAATATGAATCATGTTGGAGTTTTATCAAGTATTGATTGATTATACATGAATATCTATTTCAAGTATACTCCACCAATTGATTATGTCTATTGAGACTGTGCATGTTTTGAACTATGAAACTATGAATTATCATGAGCTTTTATGATAGATTTCAAGGTACCCTACATGAGGGTTTTACTACATGTTGATGGGTTGATTTGCACTGAGTTTACTCATCTTGTTTCACTCTTGAATTGCATGAGTTTAAACAAGTATCATGAACCTACCACGTATTTGATAAAATGACATGACAAGAATTCTCAAGTTATTGATGATCTATTACATGATTTACAAGTTAAGTGACTACATGATGATTAAGGGCTTTCAAACATGTATTGAATTCATGGAAAGAATCTATGATGTTACAAGTTTCAAGTTAAGCCCTATTTTCAAGATTTTTACCTCTTGTAAGCCATTTCATATTAAAACAAGGATTCATGTATTATTATTATCTACTCTCATGTTCAAGTTAGGCTCGCTATTAGAGGTCAAGATGTTTATGAGCTACTCAAGTCATGTTTTTACAAGCTACTCATGTTATGATTAAAGTATGATTATTTCAAGTATTCTGTGAAATTAGGCTTAGCACCGATGGATGGGATGTCGGCGTGGTCTATCTTTAAGGGTCCATACTCCTTTCCTCAAACTATGTGCCAACATAGGATTATACTTTACATTTGCTATTCTAGTGGATCCATCTAGTACACTTATTATGAAATCCTTTCCGAAATGGTTCATATTTCCGGTAAGGAGGGTTACTTCACACGAAATGGATCGTGTTCCCGTAAGGTGAAGCATGGTTTACTTTGGCAAGAATACTACCGCTTACTGATGAGGGGCAATCATCGGGATTCCAAGTTGTAACTCACTTGATCTTACTCATGACGGTTAGGGTCTCTTCTCACATATGTATGGTATATTATGCAAGTTGATTGATTTACAAGCATGTCTTATTACAAGCATTGATCATGCATGCCATATTGAGATTATGTACATTCATTCCTCATGACTATGCATTTTGAATATATTGGCTTATGTTTTTGTTGCATTGCATCTTGCATACTTAGTACATTCAAACATATTAATGCATACTCTATGCTTATATGATATTACCATGTAAGGACCGGAGCTCCTTTTGATCATCCTCCATGTGGCTAGTTCGGTACTTCGAAGATAAGCATTGGTGAGTCCTCAAGTCCGAGACACTATCTAAATTGCCCTTGCTATCTTGAGACTTTGTTATGAGGGTGGTCCTAGAAAGTGTCTTGACCCCTGCTCCTTTCCAAGTTAGAGGTGTTATGGATATTATGATGTACTTATGCTATGAACTTGACTCTTTTATGCTTTTACGAATATCAGGACTTCCCTTAGTTCCGCTTCCCTAGTTATTATATCTCTTGTTATTGTTTATTTGTCTTCCATGATCAAAGATATGTGATTGATATGCTAAGAGGCTTGTTTGGGATTCCTTCGGGTTCCCCATTCGCCATGTCACATCTAAACCCTAGGCTTGGATCGTGATAGTTGTTCTTAGTAAGTGGCATTCCAGAAACTTGAGATATGAGCTAGTTTTGACATATTGTTTGATTCTTGGGTCTATGGTTTTGATTAGCTGATTGTTCTAGAGAAATTTCAGTCTTGTCTGGAGTGCTGACATTTTTTAGATGTCAGGGGACGATACTGCAAAATTAAGTTGTAACTAACAGGTGGTTTAGGAGAAAATTCTACTTCTGTTTTTTCTTCAATGGGAATGATTCTAATCACTAGTGTTCGATTATGATCATACTTTTCATCCATATCCTATAAAGTGTAAAGGCTATACGACAGTAAGAAAAAAAATGGGTTACAACAAAGTGAATTGAGACAAAGAAGCTACAAACCTAAGAGTGACCAAAATTTACATACTTGGGAGGAATTGCAGACCGACAAGGCTAAATCACTTTATGCGCTCTCTTTTCCCTGTGCTCCTGATCCCCTGCTTCTTTACTTTCTTCACTAGCAGCCACATGCCATTTCTTTTTCAAATTAAACTACAAATAACAACCTGAAATGGGCTATTATGACAATGTGTGCAGACACTATGCATATCAAAGCACCTCCTATCATCTAAAACTTTGATTACCTTCCGAGGATATTTCCATTTAGCTGAAGATTTGTAAGAGAGTCTCTTTTTTGACTTATTCATGCAATGTCTTTCTTCACTTGATGATCCAATAATACTTTGACACTCCTCTTTTGGGTAATGTTCTAGCTACCTATTGAATGGTAAAATATACAAACTTATTAAGGAGAAATTGGGGAAAAAACACCTAAAGCATATCAATCTTCTTGATATTTAAAACTGAAAGTACATCAATTTGGCATGTCCTTTATACTGCACACTTAGAATCTTTCCTTGGGGAAAAAAATATACAGTAACAACACAAAATCACCTCTTCATGTCCGCTCTAACTTCTAAAAGTGAGGAACAATTGTCGATTAATAACTCAAGCATTTAGGTGCCTCTGTGATGTACTGTTATAATTCTTAAAAGCTCAATTAGCAAATCAGATGCAATCAACGGCCACTAACCCTTAAAGGAAGGATGAACTTTTACTCAACATGAGCTATTTTAAAAATAGTAACCACCACATTGATCGATTAGAATAGGGATAATCATTATAGTAAAAAAAAAAAGAAATTAATGAACAATGATGTGCATCATATCACAATCATCATGTCTTCGTTCAGCAAAAGTCAGTCCTTCTTCTTGTTACAAGGACTCTGTAACATCTATAACTTAGGCTATATTATCTCAAAATTCCTCTTCATCACAAATGATACAAAAGAATGCAATCTATCTATGAGCAATACCTTGTCTAATTCATTTGCAAAAAGGCCACATATGGCAGCTTGTCTTTAATTTTCTTTGGCCACATATTGCAGCTGTTTCATGCCTTGGAACTGGTCGCGCCCTTCTGGGCAGGTTGGGATCATGCGACATTGGCATCGCTGAGGAATGCAGAAGGGGAACCTTGGAGTAATTGATAAAGTTATTGTCATGTGAACAGAAGATCACGGGTTCAAGCCTTGGAAATAGAGGCAAAAATGTAAGGTTAGGCTGCGTACAATAGATCCTTATGGTCGGGCTCTTCCCTGACGCTGTGTATAGCAGGAGCTTTAGTGCACCGGGCTTGCTCATGATATGTTAGTAAATGTTATTTAATTTTGTATCAACTTATTATTATAAGAAAATTAATGCTTTTTTTTTATCTTGCCTTTTCCCTCCCTCTTAGAAGAGTATTATTAGGAATGGCAATGGGGTGGGTCAGGTTTATTCGTTTGCAGGGAAGAGGGGGGCTGAAGCAATTTTTTTGCAAATTTTGGGCTGGGCAGATTGTAGATTTCATAAATCAGTTCCTTAATAATGTACTCCCAGTAATTTTTAGTTTCCAGTCCTCCTCCTGTGTCACTTCTGTTCCAATATTACTATGCAG
Source organism: Solanum clarkiae (assembly GCA_011800125.2). Taxonomy (NCBI): domain Eukaryota; kingdom Viridiplantae; phylum Streptophyta; class Magnoliopsida; order Solanales; family Solanaceae; genus Solanum; species Solanum clarkiae. Next base: position 24,805 of record JAABOM020063285.1, on the reverse strand, counting down.
TAGTTTCTCATTTCTATAAAATGGCCCAGTTGACAAAAAACAAACAAAAACAGAAAATCTCATACTACTTCTTTGCGAAAAAAATTCAGTCCTCTGTTTTATGTTTGAAAAATCAGAGACAACCAATGAGAGATGGTTATAATAAAGTTTACAAGTTCTTTTCTAATGTAACTGAAGGCAAAGAGGGAAGATTTCGTGAGACTCTACTTGTAAAATTAGGTTTTTGGCCTAACTCATGCCCCAAAAGCTAGCTCAAAGCAGGAGAATTGTCCAACTATTATAAGAAGTCCACTTATCTTATTAACCACCAATGTTGGACTTTTATTATTTTTCAACATGCCACCACATGCCCAGTGCTTAGCATCTGGTGTGTGGATAATTTTACTTTTGGGACCAAACATTGAGTGAGATGGACCCTACTCTAATATCATATAATAGATAATTTACGGCTCGAGAGTCAATGTACAACCTTAACTATCTTTTATACAGAGACGTAATATAACACAATCCAAACTATAAAATATTTCTACAAGTAATAGACTAGAAATATTGGACTAGCACCTAATATTGTCATTGTCGTGGGTCCTTCATTTTAATTACATCAATGTGGATTGCTTCGTGAAATAGCAATAGAACTTTTCCAGACAATTGTAAAATTAGTTTTGCAACTAACAACTAAATTTAAGTAGGATTGAATTCTGGACAGTTGTTGAATAAAATATATAACCATATTTCTGTTTGGATATTTCACATTCAAATGGTCAAGTTATCAATTTTATTTTTCAATGAAAAATGATAAGAGTAACAACAGGCTCTATCACTAACATAAATTCATCAATTAGCTAACATAAGTATGTTGTTTTACCTTCTCTTTTAGTAAGTTACTGTATCATTCTTGCTAAAATTTGGAATTCAAATTAGATTCCTCACAGATTAGGGATTTACAAAATGGAAAATAATAATTATTGTTATATTTAACTTGTGAAATTTAGCAAAATAAGAAAATAATTTTAAAACTATTGTTGTGTGGGGCGGGTCTTTATGGTGCGTAGATTGAGTATTTTGAGTTTTAAATCTTCATTTGACAAATACTTTGATAACTTGAGGAGAAGATTTTACACTTGATTTCATTTAAATGAGTTGGAATGGTTATAAACATCATGATTTAATATAAGTATATGTTTTAGGGCTAGTAGGCCATAAAATTTATTTTTGACATATTTAAATATTTTTGGAGTTACTTGTGTTGACTATGACTTAAGATAAATTTTGATTGTCGCCATAAAACTATATGTGTCGCTGTATGCATAGACTCTACCTAATAGTAAAGGGCTATGGCAGAGTACTCTCATGAAAGATTACTAGTATTGTGCTATAATAACATGGTTGGGTCGATTTGTGTAGGACTACATTGAAATAACTTGAGCTATGATACTTGTCGCTATGTTGATCACCTATTTGACAATAGATCCTCTACCAGGTCGATATAATATTCCCAGTGTAAGTATAAAAGAAGTGAATATGTTTTGGCTTGAGGAGCCTAAAATGATTCTTATGATTCAATTCAATTGAAATGGGATTTAGTGATTTTGTTTAAGTTACTTTGTTAATGGAATGGAATTTTTATAAGGTTGAGTTGAAATAAATTTATACTTGATTCTACATCTCAAATGTAAAATAAATTGTGATTTGATATTAATGCATTTTGTTTTATGTCAAATAATACTTGCATTGAATTTCTAACAAAATATTGACTCTTCTTTAAGGTATTCATTTTCGTTTGGCTCTTGAAATCACATCCACCACTCTCCATGTGGGTCGAACCTCTTTTTCAGTTGATTTTGATTGGTTTTGCCTCTTTATAGTGTGATGACACTAATAATTATCCCAACTTTTAGTGAAAGAGAGTTAATGATACTTGTTGAGTACTACGACAGTATATTCAACCTTCTTTAGAACTCTCTATTTTTCATATTTAAGGATGAGGTGTAACACGTGATGAGTGGACAGTGTTGGAAAACTTTAAAGAATTCACCCAAGATCTTTCTAGTTAATCATTAGACATCATATCATAGATTACTAAAAGTGAGAAGCTCCAAAGTGTAAAGTTGGATTACCATTTTACTCCTACACTAAATCAAAAGAATATAAAATATTTTATTTAATTTATCTAATCTAATCTAATTAAATATTTTTATCCTTCAACAAAAACTACTCCTTTAACTTGGCAAAGGAATGTTCACAGACGTTACGTTTAAGAAATGTGTACATACGTTTAATTAACCATAATTATGTGCCTCTCCACATACCCCCTCTGTCCATCTTTACTTGGCTCTTATACCATTTTGGAATGTCCACCAATACTTGTCCACTTTATGAAATCAAGAGATAATTAAACATTTACTTGCTAATTTACCCTTACCATTAATTATAGTCACTTCCTAATTTACCCTTACCATTAATTCAAAGAGTACTTTGGTTAAATTACCCCATTATTTACTACTTCTTAATTCTTATGCCAAGTCAACATGGGCCAAGTAAAGTTGGACGTTGGGAGTATCAATTAGTGATTTTAAAAAGTTATTACAAGTCATTTATGTAGTGCCATTACACTTTAAGAATTGACTCTTCATATTCTAATATGTGTGTCAGTATGTTATTTGTTAATGGGTATGCCATATATAATCAGATGCTTAATGTAATAACTATAAACTTTAAGAGCATATTTGTCTTTTAAAGAGGAAATAGACTTTAAGGCATCTTGTCTCTTTAAAGAAGAAATAGGTATTTTGTTTTTTTTTTATTTTTTTTAAAATAATAAAGAATTTAAGAAAAGAGAAAGTTGGGCTTAGCCCGCTCTCATGTGAAAAGGAATAAGGGGCAAAAGACTTAGCAACTTTAGAATGAAGGTTTTCAGCCATTGAAGAAGAAGCAACTGCACGCAGAGCTGCTGGAGAACAGACAAAAAAAAAATAATCAAGAACTCGAGTCAAGAGTAAAGAGAAAAGTAGAATAAAAAGGTGAGATTTTTAAACTCAGTCTATAAATTTGATAAATGTATATCATGGCTGTGGAATTGGGGTTGAGAGTTAAGAAAAAAGAGTTAAAGTTTTTGGTTTAGATAATTTACTTTGGGTATTGAAATTAGTGACAAGGGATGAGTAATTGGGAAACAAGAATAGTTTTTATTATCGAATTAGATGAACAAGATGGTTAAGATAGCTAAGAAACATTATGTTATTGCACTGATGGAATTCCTCTTGACCTGGGTATATATATGTATATATTTCACCAATTCGATAGGAAATCGGAAGCTTGAATTGGGTTGGATATTTTCAAGTTAGTATGAACTTAGCTTGAACAAAGAAAGTAACATGAGCTTTTATGATATGAATATAGATTGATCGAAGGAAGTCTTACGGATTGCTTGAGGTGACAAGTTTGGTACTTCTACACGAGTACTGTGAGTAGTAATCTTAACCCAAATTTGTGTTTTATAAGTTTTCATGATCTATAAAGGGAATTGCTATTGAATGATTTGAATTTGTATATGGGACAAGTCCTTTTACTTGATATGATACTGAAGGAGTTATTGTATTTTATAAGACAAGTATATTAAAATTGAGATGATTACCGTTATTGAAAGGATTTGACGTTTACTTGAGATATAAGTACTTTTACATGTGTTTTTTCATTAAGTTTTGACATGATATGATTACAAGATTTACCTACTTTGTACTGCTTTGGAAAACTTATATGGTTTATAAAGAAAAGTTTTAATGAGAGTAGATCTTGATGAATCGCGTAGCTAACGGCGGGTTCATTAGACTTGGTGCACCTTGTATTACCAATTACAGATAGATCCCTCGCTAGTGGGAAAGTAGAACTAGCATACCATTACCCGTATCCCTCGAGGAGGGATTTACCGATATAAAAGTCATAAGTTATCGTCTATTCTTTTAAGAAGATAGACATATCGATTACATGATTCATTCTTGGGAACCTCTCGAATATATGTATATGATTTGATATGAAAGTGTTTTACCGAGTTTACTTTTGAATAGCTAAGTTGAATTGCTTATATGAGACAACGAGATAACTTTGACTATTGATTTTTGAAAGAGCATTCGCTACATGATTTTGATGATTATACTAGCAGATTTTCTGACTTTTCCCTTATTAAAATGGTTGTCTTTATTATTATTACTCACTAAGCTAGCGTCTCACTCCTCGCTATATTTTTTTTTCTTTCCAGAGAATACAAGTGATATTAGCGAGGATTTAGTTAGCTAAAGGTAGCAAGTTGATTCTATGGTGAGTCCCACACTTGTTCGCGTGGGAAATGAGTTATTCATTATTATGGACTTATTTTTTTTTTAAATTCTTAGAGTTGCTCTATAGTCATTTATTTTTTTTTAGAGCCATGAAACTCTTTTGTCATCTTAGATGTGTGATGAATTTTAAGTTTCTCCCTGTTGTTGGAGATGAGTTAGTATTTTGCTTAGAGAATAAACTGAAAAGTTACATGATATCTTGATTTGAATATTTTGAAGTTGTGTTGTTGATTATGAGCCAGGTTAAAATTTTGGATAGGCCTAAAGGCAAAGGAAACTCTGCTCGATTTTCTATAGAATTCTAACAAGGCTTGCTTTAGGATCTTTCCCATTAGAGCCGGTCATGATCCTAAATTGGGTCGTGACACTTAACAATAACTGTTAATTTAATTTGGATTTGATAGTTTAAAAATTTTAACTGTTTCTAATATATATATATATACGTCCTCTGACTTCTTTGTAACAGTTATAAAGAAATTTAATGTTATTTTAATAATGCTTTTCAAACATTAAATTTTGAGTCCATAGTTAATATTTAAACATAGTTCCTTGCTTATAAATATCATTGTGAGCTTTCCTGATTTTTCTTTGTAAACTTTGACATGATATATATTTTCTTTATTTTGATGATAGCTACTTCTATTCACTCCATTTATATTGTGTGATAGCGTCATTTATCTAAAATTTGCTTATATTTTTTTTTATGTGTTCAAATGGGATTTTTTTTGTGTGTGTGTTGTAAAAAATTATTTTAGTAATGAAGATGTCTATTACGTTTTTTGATGTTCATTACATATTCAAGAAAATTCTTTTTGTCCATCATCATTTGTATTCTATAAATAGTGACATTGGACAGAATATTGTACACACTTGAACAACTTTTAGATACTTGAAACTCTTGTCTTTTTACATTTATTGTCTCTTTTCTTCTTTCAAATTATTACTATTACCTTCATTCGTAATATTTTTGCTTATTTTTTTAGAGCTATTCTTTCATTTTGGCATCGAAAAATACTATTTGCTTTTTCAAGTTAATTTATATTAGACATATAAATGACTACAAATAAAATAAATTATTATACACAATAATACTTTCACATTCTATAATTTGAACCTTTTTATGGTTGATAATTTTACCTTTTTATGATAAAAGCTAGAAATAAACTTTCCATGCAATAAAAATAAGAAAAAGAACTCCTAATTTTAAAGTTAAATTATGATTATGCTTCTGCATTAGATTCAAATGTAATTAAATTTTAACACAACCTTCTCACCCTCTAATTCTATTTCAAGCTAAAATATATAACAATTATTTATAATATAAAATTTTCATCTTCCATATAACTGAAACTTATTTCTCCATTAATCAATTTGGCCAACTTATATTTATTAATACAGTAAGATCTGTAGATGCTAAAAAATTACATTTAATAATAAAATGTTGACTAATTTTTAATTATTAGCCCAAAAACCATAGAGAAAGAACTATATAATGGTTGAAAATGATTTTCATTTCCCAACAGAGCTTTAGTACAATAGCAATTTCTTTACTTTTTCATTTTTGCAGTTTCTTTTTCCTATTTTTCTTTTCTTGCGTTCCATTCTTTTCCAACATCTTTTTTTGCAAGATACCATTTGAAATTTACATGAAAGACATGATATTACAAATCTAACCGTGCATGAAAAAAATATATAAAGTCATAAAAGAAACTCAAGAACAAATTTGTCGGAGAAGTGCTATATGCCTATATGTTGCTTTGGCAGTGAGCAAGATCTCAATGTCAAGACATAAGAGAAGTCTTAAAAAATACAAAGAGTAATATGCCATAAATAGCTATAACTAACATAAAGTCAATCATATACAAATTTTATAAAGTAGCAAGGGACAAACGTGCAACGCACGTTCCCAAAGACTAGTGTACATAAATTCATAAGAATGGAAAAGAACACTAACCTTGTTTCATTGCTATAACTTGATTGGGAAAAGAGTAAGATCTTCTAAACCTTGAAGAAGTGCTTTGTAGTGGTCTTTTTCTGAGATGGAAGAAGAAAAGAAAAGTGTACCACTTCTAATTTAGGACCATTCCTTTTAAAAGATATTAAAGTGTCTTTTTAGGTTAAAAGACACCTTTTCAGTAATTCTCCATGAGAGTTAAGAAAAGACTCAAGGGTTTTCAAAACAATTAAAACAAACTCATATTAATAAATATTTATTTTATGACCCAAAATTTTAATACCTTATTAGATCATATAATGAGCTAATTATAGATAGCGTATTTATGTATAATATATTAATATGTGAGTCCATAAATTAAAAAATTACTAACAATCTCCCACTAGGACTACATATATTTCTAAAGAACCATACGTAGATGAAACTGTATTGTGCACAAATTTTTGCTATCTTAATTTAAATACCTCCAAACAATCTGGTTCATCAATAATACCAATATACGATCAAAGAGGTTTTTGTAACATATTATTTATAACTAAATCCATCAACGGTCACAAATATCAGCAATACCAATGACATAGATCAAATACGAAAATTACATATAAAATGGTCTAAAACATGTCTATTTTCAACTGGTCCTACTTAATGACTTTAACAGTCCAAAAACACTTTCTTATACCTTGTGTGTGTAACATCACAATAAAAAGTTAATATCTTTATTATCAAAGTTATCAATAAACACATGAAATTTATAAATTTCACAAAATTTTAGTCTGTGCAGAAATAAACTTTATCATGTCAAAAGTATAAACAAAATACAAACTCCCACTAAAATGGCTCATCATCAAATTTGACAACAACCATATTAGCCATATGCCCATGAAGTAATTTAGGCAATAGGCTTTTTGTGAGTGGATCCACAATCATCAAATTTGTACTAATATGATAATCTACACAAGACGACTCTGAACTCTTTTCTTTACAATTTAAAGTTAATGTGTTTTGACTTTGATGAACTTCAATTATTCTTCGAATATAACTCAGCAGATTTATTATCACAATAAATATTCAATGGTCTTTCAATATTACCGACTATCTGTATTTCAGTGATAAAATTCGTTAGTCATATTCCTTGATTTGATGCTTCATAGCAGGCCACAAATTCAGCTTCCATGGTAGATGAAGTTATTAATGTTTGTTTTATACTTTTACATGAAATAACTCCTCCAGCCAACATGAAAACATACCTGATGTAGATCTCTTACTATCAAGACATCCAACAAAATTAGAATATCCTACGATCTCCAATTGATATGGCCTCTGATAAGTGAGCATGTGATCTTTAGTTCTTTGAAGATACCTCATAACCCTTTTGCTGCTTTCCAATTATACATTTCCCAGTTACATAAATATCGACCTAATATTCCCACTATGTACACTATACCTGGGCGCATACAAACTTGTGCATACATAAGACCTCCCACTACTAATGCATATGGAATTTTGTCCATCTCTTTCTTTTCTATGTTCAAATTTGGACATTGGCACAAACTAAACTTATCACCTTTTGCTACAGGTGTATCTTCTGGTGCACAATTCTACATGCCGAATTTACTTAGCACCTTTTCAATATAAGTTTTCAGTGACAATCCAAGTATGTTTCTGGTACGATCTCTATGATCTCTATACCCAGAACAAAGGATGCCTCACCAAGATCCTTCATTTCAAATTTGCTAGATAAAAATCTCTTGGTTTCATGCAATAAACCTATATCACTACTTACTAGTAGAATGTCATCCATATATAGTACAAGGATGATAAAGTTGCTCCCACTGAACTTGAGATATATGCATTGATTAATGGTATTTTCCTAAAACCAAAAGAGGTTATCACCTGATCAAACTTCCGGTACCATTGGCGGGATGCCTAATTTAAGTCATATACGGACTTCTTAAGTCTACATAGAACGTGCTTTGAATTTTGAGATTCAAAAGTTTCTAGTTGCACAATGTATATTGTTTCTTCAATGTTTCTATTGAGAAAAGCAGTCTTTACGTCCATTTGATATAGCTCTAAATCCTAATGAGCTACAAGCGCCATAATAATTCTAAAAAAGTCTTCTGATGAAACTGGCAAAAAAGTTCTTTAAAATATATTCCTTCTTTTTGAGTGAATCCTTTGGCGACTAGACGAGCTTTATATCTTTCGATGTTACCTTTTGAATTATGCTTGGTTTTGAAAATTCATTTACACCCAATTGGTTTCGATCCTTGTAATCTCATCTTTCACGGCTTTGATCCATTTAACAGAGTTCTAACATGATTTTTCTTGACTAACAGTTATAGGATCATCTTTCAATCCTATGTCAAAATCATGTTCTTGCAGATAAATGACATAGTCATCCGAAATCGCATTTTTCCTTTCTCTATTGGATCTTCTTTTAAGCACTTCAACTTGAGGTTGTTGAACATGGGGTGATATCATTGTATTGTCTACAAAATACTGATTCACAGGTTGAGAAACATTTGGAACTGATATCACTATGTTTTCTACGTAATTCTGATTTATAGGCTAAAAAATATTTGGTAAGGTGACCATATCATTTTTAGTAGTAGAATCGCTATTATCAAATTCCTCTTCAAACACAATTTGTTTGTTTTGATTATTCTCTCCATATTCAACGTCCTCAATAAATTTGAATTTTCTTGTCTCGAAAAAGGATCTATTAGAGGGGTCATAAAATTTAAAATCTCTCGACTTTTCTGAGTATCTCACAAAGTAGCAAGTAATAGTTCTTGAATCCAGTTTCTTTTCATTAGGCTTATAAGGCCTTGATTCGGCTAGACATCCCCATACATGTAAGTGCCTAATACTAGGCTTCTTACCAGTCTATAACTCGTATGGGGTTTTAGCTACCGCATTATTTGGAACTCTATTTAGTATATAACCTGCAGTTTTTAACGCTTCTCGCCAAAGCGATTCAGGTAAAGGAGAATGACTAATCATACTTCTTACCATATCTTTTAGAGTACGATTTTGTCTCTCAGATACACTATTTTGACGCAAAGCTCCTGGCATAGTGTATTGAGGTGCAATTACACACTCTGCTAGATATTTTGCAAAAGGTCCTGGATGTTGTTTACATGAACCATCATATCTACCATAGTATTCTCCTCCATGATCACATTTGACAACCTTAATTTTCTTTCCTAATTGAGTTTCACCTTCAACTTTGAAAATTTTGAAAATATCCAAAGATTGTCACTTTTCATGAATTAAATAGATATAGCCATAACAGGAGTAATCATCTATAAAGTTGAAAAAAATATTGTTGACCATTACATGAAGCCATAGGGAAAGGATCACAAATATCCATATGTATCACCTCTAAAGGTTCCTTACTCCTATAAGAACCTATTTTTCTTATATTTGTTTATTTTCCATTGATGCATTCTATACAAATTTTCAAATCTGATAAATCAAGGGAATCAAGAATTCCTTCTGACAGAAACCTTTGTATTCTTTGTTTTGAAATATGACCCAATTGCTTATGCTATAACATTGATGAATTCTCATTTATTAATCTGTGCTTAGTACAAAAATTACTGGAATGCAAGTTTTCATTATTGTATGAGGCTTGACGGTTTAATTTATATAATTTATCAATCAGAATACCAGTTCCAATAATAATAGAGTTTACTCTTCAGAGAAATACTACAACTTTCATTTCCAATAGAACAAATAAATCCAGATTTGTCTAAACAAGAAATAGAAATTAAGTTCCGTCTAAATGATAGTACAACTAGTGTTTCCTCTAATTCTATATAGAAACCAGTATCTAATAGAATTCTAAAGACACTAATAGCCTCCATAGTTGTTGTCATGCCCTGGGAGGGTACCCTTGACATGGCTGGCACTCAAAGACTATTGCTAGCCCCTGAGAGAACCACTTGGCCTCATCATCATATTGACTCGACAACGGAAGACTAACTTAAATATAAAGTCATCATATGTAAGGAAGGAAATAAAATGCATAGAACTCAATTGTATCATAGTTTCAATAAAAATAGCTTAGATACAAGAGGCTCCTCAAAGTCCACTACTCAATTGTCTATGAAGTCTCTACTCAACAGTCTAGGATGGTGCCATGACAGGCCATGAACACCTCAAATCAAAGAGAATAAAGTATTCAACGATAATAAGAAGATAACAGGGAACCTCCAGAATACAAAGAGGGCTCACCAAATCTAGAAATGTACTAAACTGGACCTCAACAATGCACAGGTTGAAGTCCTCTATTACCTGTATCTGCATGATAAAATGATGTAGGCCCAAATGGACGTCAATACATGGAATATACTGGTATGTAAAATAGCTCAAGAAAAGTAAAGTTTGACTCACTTACCTCGACTCAACATCTCATGCTCAACTCGTATATGAAAATGTTATAATAAAATCATGCATTACAAAATCGGCTCAGTAAAATGGACCCAGTTTAAAATCTCATGCTCAATCTGTGTTGCTTGGGAGTTTCTCTAACTGACATACTCTCCACCCTACCATAAATTATGGTAATGTACAACGAATCTCCATCGTTGCCACGTCTGCCCTTAACTCGCCACTGAAAAGGGCAATCAACTCTTTCATGGATCCAAAATAAGTGTCCACTTTTGGGACAAGAGTTGCCAAGCTAGCTGTAATGACTATTCTACACTGGCAACGTAGTTCTGTAGGTTAAAGTAGAAGTTTAATCGCTCCCCGATCAGTGCTTGATACTCCTCCCAAGACTAAAACATGCTCAACTCATCAATCAGTTTATCCTCAGTACTCAGTCAATCAACTCAAAGCTCAATGCTCAATCAATCAACTCAATTCTCAATGCTCAGCTCAACTCAGTTTCTCATCAGCTGAATCAATCAATCCAAACAAATAAACTCGATTCAAACTCAACGGTCATTTAGACTCACCATTTTGACTCATCATGTAGTACAAACAAGATAAATCATGGATAGTGATGTATATGACTCAATGCAACATGCTCCTCATACTCAATCATGCCCAATTTACTCAACTAACCATGCTCAATGCTCAATTTATATCAACTCAAATGGTTAACAATATGAATAACATTTCATAAAACATGTGATTTAAGGTTCGTACTATCAAGTAGAAAATACATGTGTAAATCTCTTGTCAATAATCATACAATATAGTTTTCTCATATGGTATAATGAACCTCATGATGAAAACAGAGATGTAAAGTTGGGGTTGTAAAATTTCTCAAAATCTCAACTCCTTTCAAATCTTGACTCAAGATAATGAAAGGGCGTGTGAAAAAAGGAATTTCACACTTTGGTAAACCTTACATACCTGAGAATGAAGGGAAAATCAATCTTCAATTCAGTCCTTGTTCTTAGCTTCTTCCTTTTCCTCAATGCTCTCAAGAAAACCCCAACTGTGGAATGAGTAATGAATGCACCTAGGGTGAGTTTTAAGACCTTAAAACAAGTCTAAAAATGCCTAGGATTTTAACTAAAAGGAATCGGAATGGACAAGATTGCCCCTCTTAAAAATTGTCGTCTAGGTCTACGAGATACCGTCTATGTCTCATAGAGTATTCTACAGGTTTTAGATGACATCTCCTAGACTGGAAGTCCAAAAATCTGAGTTATTAGAATTTACCATGAAACCCCTCTCTACGAGTTGTAATGTGGTTTATGAGTCGTAAACTCATCTTGTAATCTAAAGGGTCTTGAAACTTGAGTCACTGGAATTTGGTATGAAACCTCATTTTACGAGTCGTAATGAGGCCTACGAGTCATAAGATCCTTCTCATAAAAAGATGAACTTGCATTCTGAAACACTGGAATTTCATACGAAACCCTAGTCTACAAGTCGTAAACCTTTCTATGACTTGTAAACCTCTCTCGTAAATTTCCTTTTGCAGTCTTCCTCAGTCATTTTCTCTGCAATCCTCTGCATGCACTCAACCATTTTAGATAGAAGGAAATTAAAGGGTGTTATAGTTGCCTTATTTTCATTTCCCACATAGATGTATCTTTCAGCATCAATTGGCTTTCGACTCCTTAGGCAATCTTGCATAGTGGTACTTATGTGAGTAGTTGCACCCGAATCTATCCACCAAGTGTCACTAGATACCATAGACAAATTAATTTTTGAATAAACAAAATTAAAAAGTTTACATTTCTTTTCACGCCAAGCAACGTACTTGAAGCACTCTTTCTTCTTGTGACCAAGTTTCTTACAAAAGAAACATGGCTTCTTGTCCTTAGTATCAGATGTTTCATTTTCTGCAATTTCTTTATTTTTACTCCTTTTCTGCTTATGTGAAAACAACTTTATTTTCAGAGGTAGATGTCAAATGAATACTTTCAATCTTCTCTTGTTTAAGTTTGTCCTCTTCCTGTACACATTGAGCTATAAGCTCATTTTAAGTCCATTTTTCCTTTAGAGCATTATATGAAACTTTGATTTGACTGAATTGTGCATGAAGGGAGATCAAACTCATGTGCACAATTATATCATCAAACAATTCAAGCTTAAAGGCCTTGAGTTTTGGCACAAGATTAGACATATTCATAATGTACCCCCTTAGGTTTCCTTTACCTTTATATCACATTAAACAATCTTGTTAAGAATAGTACTTGTTTCAACCTTTTCGTTGGTAGCGAATTGGTCTGCGATTTATTTTAAGAAACCTTTGACATCTCTATTCTCTGTTATACCGACTCTTAAGGATTCTATAATTGAGTGTTGAATTATCATCAAGCTTATGCGATTTGACGTTCCCACTTCTCGTATGCAGACTTTTCTTCATTAGTTCTAGTTTCATTCTAGTCCGCAGGACGATCAAATCTTAATGCATAATCAAGATCTGTGCAGCTAAGCACTATCATAATGTGCTCTTTCCATTTCTTAAAGTTTGTTCCATTATGCACAGAAATATTGTTCATATTGGCAGATATTGAAGACACCATTAGATAAAATAAATAATGCTCACAATTAACAATCAAACAAATCATGTATATATGAAGATAAAGTAAATTAAACACAACTAAAGTAACAAGAATACATAATTTATGATACATTTATCAAACATGCACCATCATATATATATATATATATATATAAAAAGTGGGAAGCTCCTATGATCAAAGTTGGACTATCATTTTGTCTTTTCACTAAATAAAAAATAAAAAAAATTATTTTATACTAATATTTTAATTACATAATGATATAAGTTGTAACTCCAATAGCTCCACTTTAATTTTTTAGTAACATAAAATTTAGTAACCGAATCATAAAATGTTTTGCCTCTTCAAATCTACATATCAAAATTTTACTGTTAATTATTTTGCCTCTTCAAATCTAAATCATCACAAAATTATCACTATATGTATATTTGATATAATGCATGGCCTCCCATTAAATGATCATTTTTTGCACTATTTAATATATGTCGACCATTAAATGGAAATGCCTGCATCCCTCCAAAAATTGATTTATCTACTCAAGCATCTCTTTGCTCCTGAGAATTCGAGTAGTTATTTCAAAATTTGAATTTGTGTATATTAAATGGAATACCAAAGAATGAAACATATCTTAATTAATTGTATCAAGCTAGCATTATTGTTTAAAGAAGTTGTACATCATAAGTTATCTATGCTCTTCTATATTTTCATTTCTCCTTACACTTTTAACACTTTATCAATCTATCACGTTAATATAATTTTTTCTATCTTCCATGATTTCTTTTTTGAAAAACTTTTGCAGGAAAAAGCATTTTGAATGAGGACGTAGAAGCTAATGGACTGACAAAAGCTAGCCAAAAATTACAACCTTAGAGGTGCTTGTGAGTTTTTCCTGGCTTATTTCTTGAGCTTTATGCTTATAAGCAAGGATAAACATAGCTTGCTTTTATCTATCGATGTAACACCCCATAAAATTATCAAAACACTTCTAAAACATAATCGTGTGAACAATACATCTTCCAAAGCTCTGATGAAAAATTCAAGACTGGATTTGCGATCAACGTGGAAAATAGAGCGGGAAAATGGTCTCGACTCAATTTAAGAGCAACCGGGTCGAAAAATATTTTTTGCTAATTAATATCGAAACACTGTTGATCCGCGCCCCTGGTGCGACACGGAGGGGGCACGAACTAACACTTAAAGTTTTTTTTTTATTTTTGATGGGAAATGGAACTTTTCAGAAATTCACGGAATACACTAGTCCGCGCCCTTGGCGCGTTGCGGACCAGTGTATTGATTTTAAATTTTTTCTTTTAAATTTTGGGAAGGGTATTTTAATCATTTTTAACCCATTTTTAAGTCCCAAAATGTGTTTTTAAGCCTAAATTCGTACCAAAAGGTTTCAAAACCCACATTCTTCTAAGTCTAAGTGTGGGTTCTGAGAGGAGAAGAAGCGATAGCTTGAGGGCTTCCAAGTTCAAGGTCAAGATTTCCTTGAAGATTTGTATAATCTTCATCCCAGGTATGTAACGGTTACTCAGAACATGGAATTGTTCTTCCATATTCCCCAATATGTGTAGTAGGTAGACAATTGACAGTTGAAGGACCTTGAGTAGTGATTTCTTGAAGAACTTCTTAAACATTATCTTTAATTTCTATATATTATCTCAAATTGGTGATCATCATACTTTTATTCACTGTTTATATGCATTATTGTGTGATTGAATACCTAAATTGCATGATTCCCCTTGCTTAATAATCCAAGAATGAAATTAGGGTTAATGACTAGAGCCTTAATTATCTGAATGTGTAGATTGTTGGAGTCTAAGTCCTGAGATGAGGGTGTTGATGACTGAAACTGATTGAATTAGTGTTCTTAGAGACTAATGAGACCGAACCTTAGTTTTGAAGGAATAATCTTACTCTTTGAGGTGATAGATGATGAGATGGGCTGAGTGTTCTTGCCCGTATGGGCTAAGTGATGGAAATCCTTGATGTATTGATAGACTTATGAGCATGTTGATACCTGAGAGAAGTATTAGCATCGAAATAGGTAAAAGTGAGTCTCACTCCTACTCATTAACTACGTGGCCAGCATGGTTACGATTGGATCCCCAACAGACTCGTCCCATACCCCGAAAAGGTACTGGATGGATGTGGCAATGACATCTCTTTGTTGTATCATCACCGGCTCATAGGTGGTGGTTGTCAGTTATAGAAACTCCTAGATAGGTTTCATGATCATAGTATTCTAATGTTGATGTGATAGTGTGATGTCTTGACGGATAGTGATGGGATAAAGCTTGTTTCTTACTCTGAGTTGAGGATGAGTGATGGATGAGCTATTGTCATTGTGTAATTTTTATATTAGCCCATTTTACATATAGTATTCCACGTAATAATGCCCTTTGCCGCTGTATCATTTTATGATGCAGATTCTGTAGACAGGGGACTTTAGCAGGCGAACCGTTGAAGTCTAGAGCTCAATGATCCAGACGTGGTGATTCCTCCTTACCGGGGGATATATTTATCTTTCATTTATTTTGGGTTATTTCATTTGACTGTGGTATCCATGGCCTATCATGGTACCTTCTTAGAAGTTAGCTATAGAGGCTTCATAAACATTGATAGTTGACGTTGATGTTGGGATTTTTTCCCCATTTTCTTATTGTTATTGAGTTGCTCTTTTATTTCTTTATGAAGCATTGAGTTGATAGCCACTTATAGTTAGTTATTTCTTCATTGTCTTCTGCTATTGAATGGGCTGAAAGAATGAAATGAGACTAGGTAGTTCTCTTGGGGATTAACGATAGTCTCTGAGTGCCAGTTACGCCTTGGGTACCCTCCAGGGGCGTGAAAAACTTAGTATCAGAGCACAGAGTTCAAGTATCCTGGGGAGTCTATGAAGCCGTGTCTAGTAGAGTCTTGTTTATGGGTGTGTTGTGCACCACACTTCATAAGCAGGAGGCTATGGGACATTTGGAAGAGTTAGCCTTCTTTTATGATCTAAATTCATGCAGTAGAGTTTAACTCCATGGAAATCTCATACTAACTCGTGCGTGGTACATTTACAGAAAATGCCACCAAAGAGAACAACTACTCCGCGAGATACTGCAGCCCCAACAGTTGAGAATGCCCAACCTGAGGCCCTAGTTCAGACTGAGGTAAGGAGACGGGGACACCCTGCTAGGACTGTTGAGGTCCTACAGGTACCCCCTGCTAAGCCCCAGCCAGCTCCTACTACCGAAGCATAATTTAGGGAAGCCATCACCATGCTGACTCAATTGTGGCCTCGTACGATAACAATCGAGATCCACAAGCTCCTAGTGCTAGCTCATAGGAGCCCTCAGCTGCCACCTAGATTAAAGACTTCCTGAGGATGAACCCGCAATATATATGGGATCGAAAGTAGAAGAGGACCCACAGAACTTCATTGATGAGATGTATAACGCTCTAAAGGCTATGCATACTGATGAGATTGAGGGAGTTGAGCTTGCCTCCTACCAGCTGAAGGATGTTTCTAATGTGTGGTACAATCAGCGGGAGGAGAGTAGAGGTGAGAACGCAGAGCCTGCAGTATGGGAGGAGTTTGAGATGCCTTCCTTGACCACTTCTATCCTCTAGAGTTGAGGGAGGCGAAGGTGGACGAGTTCATGAATCTAAAGCAGGGAGGGATGACGATGAAGGAGTACAGTTTTAAGTTTATTAAGTTGTCGAGGTATACTCTGGAGATGGTGCAAGACATAAGGGCAAGTATGAGAAACTTTGTGTCTGGTCTGGGCAGACATGTGCAGAAAGAGAGTAAGGCAACTTTGTTGATTCCGGGCATGACATCTCCAGAATTATAGTGTATTCCCAACAGACAAAGGAAGACAAGAAGAAAGATAGAGAAGAGTAGATGAACTGAAAGGCGAAGTTAGCGGGACATGAGCCTAGCCCGCAGAGACAGAATAAGGGTGACAAGTCATACTTTCAGAGAAGACCATCCCATCCTGTACCGTTAAGTGCACTCGTGCAGCCAAATAGGCATGATCAGAAATCAAATGGTTATCAAAATTTTAGGGCTCCGTGTGCTCAATCTCAGGCCAGTGTGACCCAAGGTACAAGGGGAAAGCCACCTTACGAAAAGTGTGATAAGCTTCATCTGGGTGAATGTCGTGTGGTCAAGGATGTTTGTTATTCATATGGACAGACTGGTCACTTCAGTTTTGAGTATCCAAAGAGGAGGCAAGGTGAGAGGGGCAGCAGAGCTTAGTCTTCCACAGCAGCCAACGGGCAACTAGCAGAGAGGTACTGTTATTGGTACAGGAAACGAGACGAACCGCCTTTATGCTATAGGTAATGGATAGGATCAGGAGGCTGCACTAAATGTTGTCATGGGTATTCTTCGAGTCTTTACCTTTGATTGTTATGCATTACTTGATCCGAGTGCCATCTTATATTTTATGACCCCTTTTGTGGCTAGTAAGTTTGGGATTCTTCCAGAGTATTTTCTTGAACCTTTTGTTATTTCTACTCCTACTGGTGAGTCTATCTTAGCTAAGAAAGTTTACAGTAATTGTGTGGTGTCTATTTATCATAGAGATACCTTAGCTGACTTGGTAGAGTTGGAGATGGTTGATTTTGATGTAATAATGGGCATGGATTGGCTTCACGCCTGTCATGCTTCTATCCTCTATAGAACACGAATTGTTAAGTTTCAATTTCCTAATGAGCCTGTCTTAGAGTGGAAAGGGAGTTCTGTTGCCCCTAAGGGAAATTTATCTCTTATCTTAGAGACCATAAGTTGATCACTAAGGATTGTATTTACCTCCTCGTGCGAGTTAAGTCTGATGATGCTGAATCTCCTACTCTTGAGTCAGTCCCGATTGTGAATGAGTTTCCTGAGGTGTTTTCTGGGACCTACCTAGAGTCCCTCCTGATAGGCAGATTGACTTTGGGATTGATGTTCTTACCAAGACCAAACTCATTTCAGTTCCACCTTATAGAATGGCCCCTACAGAGTTGAAAGAATTGAAAGAACAATTGAAAGACTTGTTAGAGAAAGGTTTCATAAGGCCTAGTGGCTCACCTTAGGGTGCTCTTGTCCTATTCATGTGTAAGAAAGATGGGTCTCTCAGAATGTGTATACGACTACTGCAGCTGAACAAGATCAGAATAAGTATCCTCTCCCCAGGATAGATGATCTCTTGGACCAACTTCAGGGTGCTACCTGTTTCTCCAAGATAGACCTCAAATCGGGTTAGCATCAGTTGAAGGTAAGGGAAAGTGATATCCCAAAGACAGCCTTTAGGACACGGTATGGCTACTTTGGGTTCTTGGTCATGTCCTTCGGGTTGACAAATGCACCTAAAACCTTCATGGATTTGATGAACAGGGTGTCCTTTTCTTTGGATGTGATCTATGAAAGAGATAGTGGACAAATAAACTTGACAAAACTAATTTTTAACCGACCACATCTTCACCTTTCGAAGGCTTTTGGTACGGACCTTGGGAGATTATGGCTGAATCCTGGTTCTGTGTTTCCTACATATCTTAGGTCATATGAGAATTCAAGCCACTTGTAGTTCACTACGGTTGACTTGACGCACAATTTTGAAAAAAATCAAAAGTTATCCCAATATCGACTTATGGAGAAATTGGACTGCTTGAGAATGATATTTTAAGATCAAGTGTTAGAATACAGCTGAGTTTTCAAAAATTGAGCCCTCCTACATAAACTTGAACTTAGAAATCAAGCTGCTTGTAATTCGACTCCGATGGTTGAAAAGGAAATCTATTATTTTAAGATAACCTTCGATTGGGATAAGTAACAAATAAGTTGAGCTAAGAAAAATGAACTTGCAACCTCTTAACTATGAATATGGCATGCTTTTCACCGATAATTAAGAACTTACATGGCCATAACTTAAAGCTCTTGGTACATTGTCACTTGGATTGGGAAAGACTGCTTCTGTGAGAGATGAGATCACCCAGATGCGAAACTGAAACTGACAAACCCAAAGAAATACCCGCATGCCTTCCAAAAGGGGTGCAGTTAGATTGTGGTGAAAGTCATTTCTCAGCTCTCATCCAAAGAGTTTGAAATTCCTCTTCAAACTATGTCTCACTTCGCTGCTAAGAAAAAGTTTCACATTGTGTTTATGTTCCTGCAAAACTTTTAAACTTGGTACTGCAATTAGTAAGCTGATGTTAACCATAAACAATATATAATAAACCTTAAAAATGATACTTCTCGAGCATGAATTTACAAAGTTGCAGATTTGCGAGCAAAAATAATTTAATTAGATAAGAAATAAAAATGAACTTATGAAAAATAGGTTTTGAGGCCAATGATCGATGAGGATGATATTTTTCACCTAGGATTAATGAAATGAGGCCTTAATCCAAATGACTTATGAAAATGAGGCTTTCATCCAAATGATTTATAATGATATGACATTTCAGTCAACAATTTGCAAAAATGAGGCTTCTCGAGTCAATGATTCATGAAAATGATGTATTACAAAATAAAGCATTCTACTAAGCACTTGTGCGGATAAATTTGAAAGCATTTGTGCGATTATCTGAAAGAAATTTAAAGTGTTGTTTTGTGCAAAGAAATTGAAAATGCATGTGACATGCAATATTAAAAGCATTTGTGCATTACATTCAAATATGTTGGAAAGTAGTTGTGCAACGCAGTTATATCTATTTGAAAGCATTTGTGCAGTGCATCTGAATATATTTAAAGCATTCATGCAGTGCATTTGTACATGTTGAAAAGCACTTGTGTAATGCAATTAAAATATTTGAAAGCATTTGTGCAGTGCATCTGAATATATTTAGAGCATTTATGCTGTGCATTTGCATATATTGGAAAGTACTTGTGCAATGTAATTAAAAAAATTTGAAAGCATTTGTGCAGTGCATTTGAATATATATTTAGAGCATTTATGCTATGCATTTGCATATACTTGTGCAATGCAATTAAAATATTTGAAAGTATTTGTGTGGTGCATATGTATACATTGTAAAGCAGTTGTGTAGTGCAGTTAACTATCTGAAAGCATTCATGCAATGTATTTTAAAATATTTGAAGTAAATGCCTTAAAAGATATCTAAAAATATTTGTTCAATGCATAAAAAGAAAGATTCAAAAGCATCTACTAGAGCAGGTGATTGTTTTGTAAGTAATGCAAACCGATTGACGTATAGTCCTTTTAAGACTGTAAATGTCGGTGACTTCTTATTTTTTCCTAGTTCTGACAAACCTACGCTTAAAGAAAAATTATTAGTTTTAGGGGGAAAGGTTGATTTACATTGACTTTGGAGCTCTGGATCTTCAAACTTCTTTCTTCATGCTTTGTTTGGACTTGTAGTCTCCGTATATTCTAATCTAGGATAAATAATAAAACTTAAAAAATTATATACTTAGGAATAAGATAAAAAAAAATATATAAATAATGTGTCCAGGCTGGAAAAAAAATTCTGCTAAGCTTTAGATTGTGACATATCATGAAACGAAGCAAACGCCCTTTTATGAGATTTCCTTTTTGCCTGATGATTCAGTTGACCAAATACTTCTTAACATTCTCTTGATATAATGCTTTCAAAACTGTCCTAGTTCTGGCGAAAAAGAAATATTAGCTTTCAATGCTATGAGATCAAGCTCACTGTCCTACCCAATATAATTTCTAAATACATTTCCTAAAAATTTAAAAGGAAAGGGCTGAACCCTTCCGTGGGCTGCCTACGTATCCAAAAGGAATCAGACCATACGTAGTTACTTACATAAGAATAAAGGTGGAAATTTTTCTAATAAAGTGATCAAAGCCAATGCAGGCCGCCTACGTATCCCACCGGGGGAATCGGGTCAATACATAGTTCAAGTTACAGAAAATGCAATTTTTCCAAAGTAATACTAAAGGCCAAACACGATATAGGTTTACTACATATCCCACCTAGGGAATCAGGTTAGAACATAGTTTGCAATACAAAATAAGCAACGTTACATAAGATAGAGGCTTTAGACATAATATCTTTTGACCGCATCTGCATTGATGGCTTTAGACCATATTTTTTCATCCATTTCCGCTAAAATCAAGGCACCTCCAGTCAGTACTCAGTGAACCATGTAAGACCCTTGCTAGTTGGGTGCAGACTTTCCTTTGGCTTCATCTTGGTGTGGGAATATTCACTTTAGTACCAATTGTACTGATTTAAACTGCCTCAGTTTCACCTTTTTGTTGAAATCTTTGGCCATTCGGTGTTGATAAAGTTGTCTGTGTCAAACTACGTTCATTCTCTTTTCATTAATAAGCATCAATTGTTCATATCGACTTCATGTCCATTCAGCCTCACTCAACTTAGCTTCTTGGATAATCCTCAAAGATGGAATGTCAACCTCCATTGGTAATACTACTTCAATTCCATAAACCAAAAGATAGGGCACTTCTCCAATTGAAGTCCTAATGGTGGTGCGATAATCAAGGAGGGCAAATGATAAATTCTCATGCCAATTCTTGTATTTATCAATCATCTTCCGCAATATTCTTTTGATATTTTTGTTGGCTGCTTCAACAACTCCATTCATCTGAGGCCGGTAAGGAGTGGAGTTTCGATGGATGATTTTAAACTTCTCACTGATTTCTTGCATCAGCCCACTATTCAAATTAGCTCCATTGTCTATTATTATTTATTTGGGAACCCCAAATCTGCAGATAATATTATTGCAAACAAAATCTGCCACCACTTTCTTCCTCACAAACTTGTATGAAGATGCTTCCACCCACTTTGTAAAGTAATCAATAGCTACTAGGATGAACCTATATCCATTTGATGTTGTTGGTTCAATAGGACCAATGACATCCACGCCCCAAGCTACAAATGGACAGGGAGAACTCATCACATTGAGCTCGTTTGATGGAACTTGAATCCTATCCTCATGAATCTAACATTGATGACATTTTTTCACAAAATGAATGCAATCTATTTCCATGGTCATCCAAAAATATCCCGCTCGCAGAACCTTCCTTGCTAAAGTAAAATCATTCATGTGTGGCCCACATGTACCCCCATGTACTTCTTCGATCAACTTGCTCACCTCTTGAGAGTCAACACATCTTAGTAATCCCAAATCTGGAGTCCTTCTAGAAAGGATTTCTCTACTTAGAAAAAAGTGATTTGCGAGCCTCCGAAGTGTTCTCTTTTGAATACTGCTTATGCCATCTGTATATTCTCCTTCTTTGAGATACCCTTTGATGTCATAGTACTAAGGTTCTCCATCTGGTTCTTCATCTACATGAAAACAATATATCAGTTGATCTTGCACATTGATCTTGATCGAATCTATATAATTCTTATTTGGATGTTGACTCATAGAAGCCAGGGTTGCCAAAGAATCTGCAAATTCATTTTGAGCTCTAGGAATATGCTTGAATTCTATCCTGACAAATTTCTTACATAATCTCTTCACGCATTGCAAATATGGGAGTATCTTCATATTCTTAGTGCTCCATTCTCCTTGTACTTGGTGAATCAATAAGTCTGAATCACCTATGACCAACAGTTCTTGTACATTCATATTAATAACCATTCTGAGTCTACAAGAATACAAGCCTCATATTCTGCCATATTGGTAGTGCATAAGAACCTGAATTTTATTAAGATCAGATAGTGTTGCCCTGCTTCTGAGATCAGTACTTGCCCAGCACCAACTCCTTTAGAGTTTGCAGCACTGTCGAAATACATTCTCCACCCCGGATATCCCTCTGAAATATCCTCTCCAATAAACAAAACCTCTTCGTTTGGGAAGTAAGTTTTAAGAGGCTTATATTCTTCATCCATAGGATTTTCGACAAGATGATCAGATAGTGCTTGTCCTTTCATGGCCTGTTGAGTGACGTACATAATGTCAAATTAACTTAGCAAAATCTGCCATTTGGCTAGCTTTTCAGTAGGCATAGGCTTTTGAAAGATATACTTGAGCGGGTCCATACTTGAGATGAGAAAAGTGGTATATGCACATAAGTAATGTCTTAACTTTTGTGCGACCCAAGTCAATGCACAACAAGTGCATTCCAATAAAGTATACCATGCTACATAAGGTGTAAACTTTTTTCTCAAGTAATATATGACTTGCTCTTTCCTTCCAGTCTCATCATGTTGTCCTAACATGCATCCAAATATATTTTGACACAGACAAATATAACAACAATGGCCTTCTAGGTTCTGGAGGCACCAAAACAGGCGGACTAGACAAATATTCCTTAATTCTATCAAAAGCTTGCTGACAATCAAATTACAGTTGATTGCGCAATAAATCGACTGATGTAATTAAGGCGACCAAAAAGATTCATTACATCTTTTCGACTTTTTGGAGGAGGCAAGTCTTGGATAGCCTTTATCATTGGAGGATCAAATTCTATTCCTTTTCTACTCACAATGAAACCCAATAACTTGTCGACAAGGACGCCAAATGCACACTTTGCATGATTTAATTTTAGATTGTATTTCCTTAACCTGTCGAAGAACTTCTTCAGATCTGCCATGTGATTTCAGCTTTTTCGTGACTTGATAATGACATCATCTATATAGACCTCAATTTCCTTATAGATCATGTCATAAAAAAAGGTAGTCATAGCTCTCATGTATGTTACCCCTAAGGCATCAACCAATAACAATATACACCCCAAGGTGTGATGAATATTGTTTTCTCTGCATCTTCTTCATCAATAAGAAATTGATGATAGCTTGCAAAGCAATCAACAAACTACTGCAACTCGTGCTTAGCACAATTATCAATAAGTATGTGAATGTTTGGAAGAGGAAAATCATCTTTTCGACTGGCCTTGTTGAGATCCAGATAATCTACACGTACTCGGATTTTTCCATCTTTCTTCGGCACTAGCACTATGTTAGCCAACCATGTGAGATATTTTGTGAGTCGAATGAAATTGGTATCAAATTGCTTGGAAACTTCTTCCTTGATCTTTAAACTGAAATCCGTCTTGATCTTTCTTGGCTTCTGCTTTACTGGAGAGCGAGATGGATCAGTTGGTAACTTATGTGAAACAATATATGTGCTTAGCCCCAGCATATCATCATAAGACCATGCAAATACATCCATATATTGTCTTAACAACTCGATGAGTTCTTCCCTTTGAGTCAGAGTCAAATGGACACTGATTCTTGGTTCTCTTACCACCTCCAAATCTCCTAAATGTATTGCCTCAATTTCACCCAAATTTGGTTTTTCGGGTTCTCAAAATGTTCAAACTCTTCAGTCAGCACTTCAGGATGCATATCTTCTTCATATTCTGCAAAATCTTGTTCACTGCTTGAGGTTTGTTCACTCGTTTCATAACATGTCACATTCTCAATATTGGTTGTTTTAATAGTTTGCTTGCAAGATTCTCGGAGAATTGGGGACGGGCTACAAGTCCAATTGTTCAAAGCATCTTCTGACTTAACATCCCATATGGTAGGGCTCTTGGTGCAATCTTCCACGATCACATTGCATTCTGCTTCTTCAATGAACAAGT
>JAABOM020063275.1:0-43246 GCA_011800125.2 Solanum clarkiae | reverse complement strand
GTATGAACATGTCTATGAACTATGTTAAAGCTATGTAAAGTTGTGATTGTTTTGCTATGTTTTGAGCTATAAATCTTAGAGCTATTGTAAGATTTGATGAGGTATTTTGATGTTTGTTGCTGGAGAGTGTTCCAAAGTGTTGACTGATGGTTTTATGATGGATTTTCTTGCATGATTTCATCTTTAAATTGCATGATCTTATACTATCATTTCACATCCACCAAGTGTTTGATAAAATATCCAATTATGGTTTCTTGAGGAATTGAAGGTCCAACGCATGAGATATGATATGATTGACTATATAATGATGAAATGAGCTTATATATGTTATAAATTCTATATAAAGTGTTGCATTAGACCATATCCAATTCGGGGGGGGGGGCGGCGGTCTAAGTACCCAGATAACCTAGATGAGGGTTTGTACTCATCAACCTAGTGAAGGATTTGTACTTCTCCATCGGGGTGATGGGGCGACATCATCACCAACCTAGCGAGGGCTTTGTACCTCACTACCTAAGTGATGGGTGGCATCATTACTAACCTACCATGGTGTTTGTACTTTTGTGATCTAGCTTGGTATCTTCTACACATATGATATCCTATATGAGCATGAGTCACTTAAGCATGTTTTACTTATGCATTGATCATACAGACCATATTGTTGTATTATACCTATTGCTTATTGTTTTGCAATTTGATTATGATGCCTATCTCTTGTTGCATTGCATCCTACATACTTAGTACATTCAAATTTACTAATACATACTCTTGCCTACATGATATCACCATGTAGGAATCGAAGCCTAAGTTGATCATCCTCCTCCTCCACATGGCTAGTTCAGTACAACTCAAGCTAGTTGGTGAGTCCTCCACTTCTGGGGCCTTAGTATATGTTTCTCTTGTTATGTTTTGAGACACTCTCTTTATTTTCTATTTTGACTACGAGGCTAAGCCCGGTTGCTTTTTCTTGGCCCACTCTCTTACCTATGTAGTAGAGGGGTTGTTGGACATGTTACATATCCATGATATGAGCCTTGACACTTTCACTCTTGGTTATGATGTTATACAAGCTTTCACCTTAGTCCTATTGCCCCAACTTTTACTCTTTTTTTGTCATTTAAATGTATCCGCGACCAATAATGTGTTATGATAAGTTAAGAGGCTTTTTAAAGGACCTTTCGGGCTCCCTATTCGCCGTGTCACGCTAGGCCCTATTTTGGGTTGTGACACACATCATCAAGTGTAGTATCTCAATAAACAAGTACATAAATAAATTCAACACTTATATCAAGATTAGGGAAATAATAGGTACAAAATCTCATAAACAATATACAATTGTATCAATCAAATATGATATGAGATGGAGTGTAATCCATGAAATATGAATAATGTAATGCAATGTCATATAATCGTGATACATTTCTATCCTATGATACACATCCACTGACCAGATGACTGCCTTAGTCAGAACCCATAGGGGCCACACATGGACCATGTATCCATGAACATTGCTAGCAAATACCTTAGCTAATGCTCACGAATCTGAAAAAGACCTCAGACCCATCTAAAAATGACCTTAGAGAGCCGACATATTACCCTGACACGACCGGTAAAGACCTCAGTCACCAATCCACATGTTATTTTACTCATATCTCAGCTGTATCATCACAAGTGTCAATGTATAGATAATAATAGATCCAAGGTGCATGACCATAAGTATATAATGATATCAATGTCACAAGGGTCTCAATATCTCTATAACACCAATGTTTCAAAATAACCTCATTCTTAATGCATCAATCATAACACGATATAAGCACCATCTCTTATCAATATCAAATAATTCACTAGATCACATAATTTAGGAATTCACATTTAATATATAACTCAATATATTGCCATATGAAAAAACATTTTGTCACGACCTAAGACTAGGGCCTTGACATGACACGGCGAATGAGAACCCGAAGGGACCCCAAACAAGCCTCTTAGCATATCCATTGCACATTCTTACTCGCGGAAGCAATTAAACAACAATAAGAGAGTAAAAGTAAGGATAAATGAACAAGGGGAAGTTTTAGATAATTGTAAGCAAACCAGAGTCAAGAACATGGCATGATTACATTACTTGTCCAACAACACCTCTAAACATAGACTTGGGTGGGGCCAAGACATTTTCTGAGATAACCCTCGTAGTATCAAGAGTTCAACATAAAGAAATGACATAAGCAAGACTAGTATAGCTAGTGTCCCCGAATTTGAGAACTCACCAAAGCTTATCTTCGAAATATCACGACTATCCACATGGAGGATGATCATGAGGAGCTCCAGTTCCTACATGGTAAAATCATGTAGGCATAGAGTATGTGTTAGTACATTTGAATTTACTAAGTATGTAGGATGCACTACAACAACCCGTAAGCCAATTTAATTAAAATGCATAACAATAGGTAGTACATAAGCATAATCTCAATATGACATGCATGATAACTGCTTAAATTAAAACATGCTTGTAAGACATTCAACTTGCATAGACCATAAAACATATGTGGGAAGAAATCTCAACCAACATAGAATAAGACCAAGCGAGCTACAACTTAGAATCCTGATGATTACCCCTCACGGGTAAAGAGGTGGTCTACTTGCCAAGGTAAACCATACTCCACCTTGTGGAAGCCCATCCCATTTTGAACAAGTAACCTTCCTTACGGGAGCCTTTCCTATTTCGAAAAGGATTTCATGAGATACTTCATCTTACGGGAGCCCGTACCATTTCGGGATGAACTTCAAGAGAAATTACACTAAATGGATCCACTACTATAGAAAGGGTGTAACATAATCCTATGTTAGCACATAGTTCAAGCAAAGAAAGCAAACCCTCCATCCATTGGTGCTAAGTCTAATCCCATGGAATACTTATAATAATCATACTTTAATAACATGCAATAAACATAGAATGATGACATGAGTAGCTCTAACATACTTGAACTCTAATGGTGAGCCTAACTTGAAATATAAGAATAGATCATCATCAAACATTACCCTTGCATTAACATCAAAAGCTTAGAAGAGGTAAAATCTTTGAAAATGGGGCTTAACTTCATACTTGCACAATTATAGGTAATATCATGAAATTCATAACATACTTGATAGCCCATATTTTCCATGAAGTCACTTGACTTGTAAATCATGCACATATTTGAGAATTCATAACTTGATATTTTATCAAACACTTGGTGGGTGTGTAATGCTTGTTCAAAATCATGCAATTCAAGAGTGAAATCATGTGAGAAAACTCAATACTAATTAACCCACCAACATATTGCAAAACCCTAATGTGAAATACATTGAAATCCATCATCAAATCTCATAATAGATCATAGTGTCATAGCCCAAAAATACATAATCTCAATAGACAAAACCAACTCATAGTATAAGCTTGAGATAGATAAACATTCATATTTAATCAACCTTTCATAAAACTCCAACACATTTCATGCTTATAATATATAATAAAAGAAACCCATAGATACTACCACTTGAAAACATACAATTTCATAAGATAGGAAGATTGGGCACCACGAGTGAAAGGACCCAATGGTTGAAACCCACATACCTCAACTTTGGAGATTTCCTTGATGAAGATTTGAATAAGAACTCGAAGCTTGAGAGGAATTCTTGAGATCCGGGATGAGGTTGGGACACTTGATTTTGTATGAAATATTTGGCTAATTGTTAAAGAGGGTTTTGGGGAATGTCTTGAATGATATGGGGTTCAAAAATGACTAAGTATAGGTGTTTTTACACATAGAAGGGCATTGGGGCCAAGACCCCAATGTGTTAGGACAAAACTAAAAATTAAGAAAGTCACAACAATGCTCCGTGATGGGTCCGTGTCGCGGAGCCAACGCGAACTGCCACCGGAAATTGAAAAGTTGGCGAAAATGAAATTTTGGTACGGGTCCCCTAAAATCAGGATTATAACCATTTTCCACTCAATTTTACCCTCTGATCAAGAATATGAAGTCAAATTTTTGATATCACACATGAATTTTGAGATATATAGAAATTACGATTATGGGTTTTTTTGAGGCACATTTTCGGGCACTTTTTTGGGATGTGAATTGAGACGTCATGATCAAGCCTACAATGATTCAATTCTACCCCCAAAGTACTCACTTACACATATATAAGAGCATAAGATTCATTCATATTTAACAAAAGATTAGAAGCCCACTTTCCTCAAATAAAGTCTCGAATCAAGTCAAAATTGCCACTTTCCCTCTTTATGGTACTCTAAATCACCACAATCAATTTAAATATTGCATCCCAATCACACAATGAATCTAATGACACTACATCAATTTATTTGGAGAAAAAGGGTAAAATGGGTCAAAAATCTCATGCTAGAAAACATAGTTAGAAATTGAAAATTTATGTATGAAAATATTTTTCACATAATAAGGAATTCAATGGTGAAGATGGTTTCAAAAATAGAGCTAAGATGAGGGAGAAATCAACAATTGAATTGCACGAAGCTCAATTCCATCATTAAATCCCCAAATTCCATCGTTAAATCCCCAAATTTAGTAGTTAAAACAAATAAATCAATGAAAATATTTGTAATAGGTTAAAAAATAGTTACCCAATCAATTTTCCGTCAAAACCTTGGAAATCCTTCCCTAGAACGAAGCTTGAAATATCAAAAATGGTGGAATGGGTTTAAATGATGTCTTTTAAAACTGTTCACTGGCAAGTCACATGCAATGCCCTGCGAATGTGAAGCCATATACGCAAATGAAGAAGCTAGAGGAGAAAGACCCTATGTGAATGTGGTTCACGATGTACGAACGTGGAGTACTTGTGCTAGATGCTCCAAAAACATCAGCACAACATAACACTACTAAAAATAGGAACTATACCCTCGAGGGTTCATTTGGAACCCCATGAACAAAAATCTAATATTGAACCGTACCAGAAACGATGGTCCAGACTAATTGGAATCGTCAGAATTCAAATCCGGAACCTCCGAGACCCCAAACTCGAGAGGGAGCATTTAAACTAGTTTCAGACTTAAAAAGTAAAAATATTCACAGAACCTCCAAAAATTACAACGAAGGTATTTCTAGCATTAGTTTCATTACCTAGATTCACTTGAACTAATGGAATTTTGATGCAAGCTCCCAAACCCCGAATATATATCGAAGTCAAACCTACGTTCTAAAATAAATTGAAAAAGTAACTTTGGGCCTGAAATCTTTGTTTTAACTCTGAATTCAATTCTCCAAGTTCTCCTAGATCATTTTCAGTATTCTAAAACCGATGAAATAAACAAAATCAAATTCCGACATTCAAAACACAAAATGACCACAAAAACTCAAAACTTTAAGCTTTTTAAAAGTCTTTTTTTTTTTTTTGCAAAACTCCAACTTTTTTCCATATTTTCAAAATTTGACTTTTAGACTTATCCAAAATGACCAAAGAAGCTTTTCAGGAGGGGAAAAAATGGTAAATAGATAAAAAAAATGTCAAAATGACCTTTGAGGTCATTACATTTAGGCTCCTAGGTAGACCATAGCATCACATTTCATCCCCACACAGATGGTTAGTTGGAGTGTATGATTCGGGTGATGGAGGATATGTTGTGAGCATGTATATTAGAGTTTGGGAGATGGTGGGACAAGTTTTTTCCCTTAGCAAAACTTACGTACAATAATAGCTACCTCTAAAGTATTTAGATGGCCCAATTTGAGGCTCTATATGGCAGGCGTTGTCGCACTTTGATTGGTTACTTTGAGTCTTTCAAGCCTATACACAGTATAAACTTGATTTAAGATGCCTTAGCCAAAGTTTGGTTGATTTAGGCTTGATTGAGGACTGCTTAGAGCCGCCATCAATGTATGAGGACTTCCGGTGCCGCCCTTTATACTTCAGTATTGGTGACCAAGTATTTCTACGAGTATCTCCCTTGAGGAGTTTGACGAGGTTTGGTAGGTGGGGAAAGCTTAGCCCCTGGTATATTGAGACATTTGAGATATTGTGCCATGAAGGTAAGGTTGCATATGAGTGGTCCTGCCTTCAACATTTTTAGCTATCCACCCAATTTTCCATGTTTCTATGTTACGTCGATACATTCCAGATATGCCCCATGTGCTTCAATATGACATTGTTGAGTTGAATGACCACCTGACTTATATTGTGCAGCTGGTAGCTATATTTGCCAGGTTTGGTTCGCTAGCTTTTCTACAGGCCATTAAAGTTGTTAAGGTCTAGTGATAATACCGTCTAGTTTAAGAGGCTGCCTGAGAGACTAAACAAGGGATGCGGGAGCAGTTCCCTAGCATATTTGAGCCCTAAATATGATTTTATCCTTACTTTGCAGATGAAAGTTATTTCAGTAGTAGATGTTGTATTAACCATCTGGGTCATTTTACCCTTCCCGCATTATTTTCAACTATTAGAGTGTTCATACAACGATCCCAAGTCATTTATGACCTTCTCACGCTAGTAGCATAGTTGACTGGTTGTTTGTTAAGGAGTCGTGTAGTTTTTCATGTTTTGGAAGGCCTTATACCTTAGAAATTTGAGTTTTTGTGCAAAACATGGGTAAATGTTCTAGAAATTGAATTTTCGTGGTTCCATTAGCTCCGAAATGGCCAAATTAGATTGGAAACATGGTCGAGTCAGGAATCGAGGTTTTCAGTGTGAGTTTGTGCTGACTTTTACATTTTAACCCTCTAAATTGGCCAATAGTTGACATTCGCCAACATTTTTGAAAAATCTGTCCAAATGAAAATTTTGACAGCGTGGCTAGTTCTAGAATGTTGAATTTGGTCTAGAATGACCCTTCGTTTGGTTCTTGAGTCTTTCAGGCTCATTTCGAGCGCATCGATAGAAATTTCCTAAAAACATCCATGGGAGTGAGACGCATATGCAATTTGAAATGTCCTTATATAGAAATTTGAACTATGCCATTGAATCTAGAACGTCGACTTTGCCAAGGTAACATTGTTCCTTGTTATCGAGGTCCTAGATGGATTCTGAGTGCCCATTGGGAATTTTGGAACTTAAAAATTCCACTTTTTAGCTAGTTTTCTGGTACAGGTGACCCACACCTTCATAGATGTGGGCCAGGCACCAGGGTCACAAGGATCAAGTCCCTGTGACCTTTACGAATGTGAACTAGTTGTTGCAGTCATGGAGGTCAGGTTGCTTTGACTAATGCCAACATAAAGCCAAGTCTGCGATCGTAGAGGTCTGGTTGGCTAGACCCTGACCACCATAGAGGGACCTTGGAACTTGTGTCTTTGAGGAAACCGAGCACCCTTGGAACCTTGGAACTCACCTTCAAAATGAGCCCTCTTAGACTTACCACTTCTTTTTCTAAGCTTTTCTCTCTCTAGTTGCTCGACGTATGTCATGAGACGAGAAAAATCTATATCACCCACTAATAGGGCGGTACGACACTCTTCATTAACCAAGTCGGACATTCCCGACACAAATTTGTTCAACCTTGATCTTACTTGGCAACTAATTATAGGGTATACTTGGAGAGTTGGTTGAACTTGAGGTATACTCCTTGACATTCATGGAACCTTGCTTAAGGTTCATAAACTATATCATTTTAGCCTCCCTTAGCTTGATAGGAAAGAATCGGTTGAGGAATGTGGCTTTGAACTCTTCCCAAGTAATAGCATCATCATCTCTCCTCTCCAACTTCCATTAGGTGAACCAAATTTGGGCCACACCTTTGCATTAGTAGGCCACTAACTCCACTTTCTCCTCCGAATTGACCCCATGATAGATAGTACTTTATACTCCTCATCGATGAACTCTTGGGGATCCTCATTTATCTTGGATCCATGGAACTCTAGTGGGTTCATTCTAGTCAAATCCCTCACCCTAGAAGCTAGAGTGGGAGCATGAGGGGCTTGGACTCCTGGTGAATTTGGTTGGTCATGGCATGAGCCAACATTATAATAGCATCCTGGAATTCATCTTGGGCTACCCCTCCACCATGAGGAGGTTTAGGGGCGGGAGGGGTCGGTTGCTCCATGGGCGTACGAGCTATCTTTATTCTCCAACTTGGAATTGGAATGATCTAGAGCATTAGATAGGTTAAAAGCCTTACACTCGCATCTAAAGCATGATATAGACTATAAAGAAGTGAAACATTTCCTAGAATGCCTCATAGCTCCCATTCATGGTTGTGGCACGCTTCACAACCATGAATAAAACTGTCATCGACGTGGTGTTTTGGATTTTGAGGAACATTAACCACCTAGAGCTCTGATACCAAGTTTGTCATGACCCAAG
This sequence comes from Solanum clarkiae, assembly GCA_011800125.2. Classification (NCBI taxonomy): domain Eukaryota; kingdom Viridiplantae; phylum Streptophyta; class Magnoliopsida; order Solanales; family Solanaceae; genus Solanum; species Solanum clarkiae. Next base: position 34,930 of record JAABOM020063275.1, on the reverse strand, counting down.
CCTAGGGTCTGGACATGACATGGAGAATGGGAACCCAAAGGGACCCTAAACAAGCCTCTTAGCATATCATTTACACATCCTTGGTGGTAGAAGAAAAATAAACAACACAAGAGTATAAATAAGGGGAAACAGGACTAAGGGAAGTCTTGATATTTATAAAAGCATAATAGAGTCAAGCTCATAGCATAAGTACATCAATTATCCAACAACACCTCTAGCATTGAATGGAGCGGGGGCCAAGGCTCACCATTATAGTATCAAGTGGTCAATATAAAGAAATATGAAATAATAAGAGTAGCATAGATAGTGTCTAAGGACTTGAGGACTCACCAAAGCTTATCTTTTGGAGTACTAAACTAGCCATGTGTAGGATGATCGAGAGGTGCTCCGGTCCCTACATGATATTATAATGTAGGCATAGAGTATGCGTTAGTACTTTTGAATGTACTAGGTATGCAAGATGAAATGCAACAGGAGATAAGCTAATATAGTCAAAATACATAATCATAAGCAACGGATAAGTATAATATCAATATGGCATGCTTGAAGTAAAACATGCTTGTACAACATATAATTTGTAAAGTACGTATCACATGTGCGAAGAGACCATAATCACCATAGACCAAGAGAACTACTATTTAGAATCCAAGGCATGTCACCCCATTATAAGGTGATTGAGGTACGTCACCCCTCAACAAGGTGATTGGACATGCCGTGCCCCAATAAGGTGGTCGAGGTACGTCATCTCTCAACAAGATGATTGGGCATGTCAACCCCCAACAAGGTGATAGAGGTACATCACCCCTCAACAAGGTTGTTGGGCATGTCACCCCCTAAAAGGTGGTTGAGGTATGTCACCTCTCAATAAGGTGATTGGGAATGTCACCCCCTAACAAGTTGATTGAAGCATTTAACCCCCTCAACAAGGTGATTGGGCATGTCACCCCTAATAAGGTGTGGTCTACTTGCAACATCTTAGATACTTTTCATGAATTCAATGCATACATGCAATCCCTTAATCATCATAAAGTCACTTCACTTATAAACCATGTAGCAAATCATCAATAACTTGAGAATCCTTGTCAAGATATTTTGTCATAGACTTGGTGGGTGGATAATGCTTATTCAAAATCATTCAATTCAAGAGTGAAATAATATAAGAAAACTCAATGTAAATAAACCCACCAACATATATTAAAACCCTTATGTAAGGTACCTTAAAATCTATCATAAAATCTCATGATAGATCATAGTTGCATAGGTCAAAACATGCATAGTCTTAATAGACAAAATCAATTCATGGTATTAGCTTGAAATAGATAGACATTCATAATCAATCAACATTTGACCCCAACAAAATGTTTAGTCATAGTCGATAGTAAGAGATACCCATAGATGATATAACTTGAAAACATGCTATTTTCATAAAGTGAAAGATTGGGCTCCATGGGTGAAAAGGCCCAATGAATGAAACCCACATACATAAATTTGGGCAATCCTTGATGTAAACTTTGAAGGAGGCTTGATGCTTGGATTGAATTCTTGAGATCCACTGCGAGCTTGAAATCCTTGGATTTGGATGGGAATTTTGATAAAGTGTTTGAGAGGTTTTAGAGAGAGTTTTGGGTTGTTATAAAGTTGAAAAATAGATAAATATAGGAGACTTCACGTGTAAATGGGCATGGGGCCATGACCCCAATGCCCTTAGGCCAAAATAGAAAATTAAGGAAAGACCAACACTGGTCCATAATGGGTCTGCATCGCGCAGCAAACACGTGCAACTACTGGTTTTCCAAATATTAGCAAAAATTATTTTTCACTACGGGTCTTCTAAAATATAGGTTATATCCATTTCCCACTCAATTTTCCCCTAATGAAGAATATGAAGTCAGATTTTCGATATAACATATAAATTTTGAGATATATAAAAATTATAATTATAGGCATTTCCGAAGCACAATTGAGGGCGTTTCACCTATAGAGATGAATATGTTTTATCCAGTCATCCATGTGTCCATGTTGATGAAGTGTGTGGGTGACCCAAGTGCTATAGTGCCTTCAATGGTTGTGGGTGTTGTGGAAGATAATTTGACCTATGAGGAGGTATGGTGGAGATCTTCGATAGACAAATTAAGGGGTTGAGGAATAGAGATGTAGCTTCCGTCAAGGTCCTTTGGGAGAATCAACAAGTTGAAAGTTCCATATCAAAAGTCGAGGCGGACATGAAAAGCGATGCCCATTTCTCTTACACTCTACTCAAGCCGAAGGTAGTAATTTAAAGTCCCCTATATGATTTCATATCTTAAATTTCAGCCGTCATGTCATTTTGCATGCATTCATGTTTCTGGTAACAAGTTTATGGTTATTTTTTATATTCATGTTGAGATTTTAGAATAATTATGTTTAAGTGCATTTGTTGCATTTATATCGGGCTGAAATCTTCATAATTACTTCTCTTACACATGTTTCTTTGACATTCGAGGACGAATGTTGCCAAGGGGGAGATATTGAAATACCTCTCGTGTGCCTTGGAATGCCCCATAATTGTAATTTTCATATATCTCAAAATCCATGCGTGATTTTGAAAATTCGACTTTATATTCTTGGTCAGGGGTAAATATTTAGTGGGGAATGGGTAAAACCTTGATTTTAGAAGAGCCATAGTGAAAACTTATTTTCACTCAATTTTGAATTCTAGTGGCTATTCACGCCATGGCCGCATGCGCCAGAAGCGCGGACAAGTGTAGTTTGTGGTCTGATCTGGTGCGCGTTGTGCTAGGGGCGTGGACAAGCATAGTATTTTCCTTGGTTTTCTTAATTTGCCCTAAGGCATCGAGGTCATAGTCCCATGCGCACTTAAACGTGATGTCACCCATACTTAACAATTTTCAACTCTATAACTCCCAAAACCCACTCTCAAACCTCTTGAAGACTCTATCAATTCTCTCATTCAAATATAAGGATTTCAAGCTCAATTTTTGAACTCAAGAACTCATTTCAAGCTCTAAGTCCACTTCAAGTTCATTTCAAGGAATTCAAGGTCTAAGGTATGTGGGTCTTCATCCATGGTCCTTTCACCCGTGGAGCCTAACCTCCTCTTTTTATAAAAATTACATAATTTCAAGTTGTATTACCTATGAGTATTTTTGTTATGAAATATGAACATAAATCATGTTGGGGTTTTGATTGATTATGCATAAATATCTATTTCAAGTTTACTCCATGAATTGATTATGTCTATTGAGCTATGCATGTTTTGAGTTATGAAACTATGAATTATCATGAGCTTTTTTAATGGATTTGAAGGTACCCTACATGGGGTTTTTACTGAATGTTGGTGGATTAAATTGCATTGAGATTATTCATCTTTATTCTATCTTCAATTACATGATTTTGAACAAGTATCATGAACCCACCATGTGTTTGATAAAATGACATGACAAGAATTCTCAAGTTATAGTTGGCACATAGCTGAAGCAGCTCAGCTGTTGCGAGAAATTATAGCTATACACTCAAGCTGGTGAAGTAGGCATGCCGACCTGCTGCCTGCTTGAACAGTCAAGAAAAACGAAATAGTGACGATGAAGTAGCTCAACTACTTCTATCAATTAAGAGATTTAATATTTTAATATTATAAAATTATAAGTGAAGCAGCCAAAGAAATATTATGAAATGGTTGAAGCAGACATGTCAATATGCATTGAAAAGATTAAATTAAAAAGTTTGTGAAATAATTTTTAATGGCACCACATAAGCTCTAAATTACAAATACACCCTCAAGCTGCTCACACAGACACCTCAAGTAGGTAGCTGGAGCAGCTCATCTATTACGAGAAATTATAACTATACCCTCAAGCTGCTCAAGCAGGTGCATTGACCTGCTGCCTACTTGAGCTATCAAAAATAACAAAATAGTGATGATGAAATAGACAGCTAAAGTAGTTTAATTGCTGCTTATGAATTAAGAGAATATATATATAATAATAAGATAAATAACCAAGAATAATCCTACATATACAAGCCACTACACTGCACAAGGCCATTGTCTATATACAAAAATGGCTATAAAAAAGGAAAGAGACTACAGAGTGTCTAGAGCTATTGATGCTCATCAATGTCTCCTGAAACATTAACAAACCCTAACTCAGTGACCGCGGCTAGTACCTGGACCTGTGTCATGAGAAGATGAAGAAATGTAAGGGTGAGCACTAGCAGAAGTCACCCAATAAGTATCATCGTCCGACGGGGTGAAATACTATAAATATAGAAGGCTCAAATGTAGAGAACTATAATAAGAATAGTAATCGAAACTCAGATCAAGGATAAGCATGTGCGAAAAATCATCGAACCCAAACTAAAACAACCCCAATGATGTGCAATGATACCGACTAATGAAACCCAAGTAGGCTTTCACATCCCAAAATACCCCCTAGATGTGACAGACACCTACCTGCACAATTTGTCGAGAGAACCAAACATCAATACATGCATCCAAATCATTGAAGCAAAAACATACTATATATGGAACACCAAACCTCATCACCACTCAGAAAAATTGAATAACTATCAAACCAAAATCAGAAATTGAGTTATGAAAGGAAAATGTCACTTAACAAAATACCTCTAGCCCAAAACCTCAATAAGATAGCTGAGCATCTAATAGAGTGACATGAGTTTAATTGTGGGGCATATAACCCTAAGAAAAAATATAAACTATAACACATAAAGCTAAAATAGTATCCTCCACGAACAATGCAAAGCTCCCCTTAGCAACAGAGTCCACGAGAATAAACTCATCAGTGTAACACCTTTCATGTGCTTCGGAATGCCCCATAAGCGTATTTCTTGAATATCTCAAAAAGCATGCATGATTTCAAAAACTTGACTTTATATTCTTATTTAGGGAATGATGTAGTGTGGGAAAAGGGTAACCCCCAAATTTTAGAAGGCTGTAGTAAAAAATAATTTTTGCAACGGGAACCAGAAATAGTGTGCATGCGCAGCCAGGGCGCGATATGCCTGTGGCTCGACACACTATTCATGAAGTGTGTGCCTGGTCCGCTCGCATCTAGGGCGGACCAGTGTAAATTTTCCCTTAGTTTTTGTAGTTTTGCCCAAGGGAATTTAGGTAATAACCCAATGCATATTTAAATGGAAAACCCTCCTTCTTTGGCCATTTTTCAACTCTAGAACTCACAAAACACTCTCAAAACCTCTCAAAAACATAATCAAATTCCCAATTCAAATTCAAGGATTTCAATAGCATGTTTTGAAATTCAAGAGCCTAACACAAACCTCAAGTCTTCCTCAACGCTATTTCAAGAAAGTCTCAAGTTTAGGTATGTGGGTTTTGTTCATGTGTTCCTTCCACCCATGAAGCTAAACCTTCCCTCTTTATTAAATTTTACGATTTTAATGTTGGGTATTTTATGGATAAACTCTTCTATGCATCATAAACATGATCTTAATTTGGATTCTTCATATATTGATTAAGTATGCATGAATATCTATTGAAGATATTTCCATGAGTTCATTTATCCTTGTTAAGACTATGCATGACATAAATTATGAGGCTATGAATGATGGTGAATTTCTAAGATGAATTTCATAACACCCAAATGAGGGTTTTACTACTATGTTGGTGGGTTGATTTAAATGACATCAAATAAAATTGATTTTACTCCTTTATGTCCTATACTCCTAAATTGCATGACTTTGAGCATGTGTATGCATACCCACCATATTGATTAAGTTTGCATGACTATGATTCTTATGTTGATAAAATACTATTACATGAATTGCAAGACAAGTACTTCTATGGTGATTTATGAGCTCCCAAGCATGTATTAAACTCATGAAGAGATTCCATCATCTACAAGTGAATTGTTGACCTCTTATTCTATTTTTGTTCTCATATGAATTATGAAGCCTACTAGAAGGTGTCGCGAACCACGTTATTTGCCTCACCCTCCAGTACAAGGAAAATGTCTTCATGTAGGGGTCATGAACCATGTTGTATGCCTCACCCTCATATGCTTCTTATTAATATGCATTGTCTAATGACTACATGAAGAGGTGATGAACCATGTTGTATGCCTCACCCTCAAGTATGACTTTATAACATGTACTATCCACTACCTACTAGAAGGGATCCTGACCCATGCTATATTCCTTACCCTCTAGTACAAGGTATTTGGATGAGCTATTCATATCACTTTATTGTATGGAACAAGTTATGCAAGTATGAGTGTTCTCAAGCATGTTTACACCTAAGTATTTATTATAGATGTCATATTGAGATTATGTCCAATGATTTTGATTATGCATCTTGACTATTAGAACTATGATTCTTGTTGCATTACATCTCACATATTTAGTACATTCCAAATACTAACACATACTTTATGCCTACATGATATCACCATGTAGGGACTGGAGCTCCTATTGATCCTCCTCCTCCACGTGGGTAGTTGGATCATCGAATTTAGCTTTTGGTGAGTCCTCATATTTGGGGATAATATCTATCTTCTTTCATGTTTATGTTAAGACTTTATCATGTATATATTTAATACTTATCTATGAGGGTGAGCCCAGGAGATGTGTTGGCCCTCGTCCAATTTACTAGTAGATGTGTCGTTCGATATTTTATTGGTTTGTATTTATAAACGTCACTCTATTATGATTATGCTATTATGAAAGACTCCCTTGCCCCATTTCCCTTATGTTCTATCTCTACTTGTTAATGCCGTATTTTCCTGCCGCAACCAGAAATGTGTATATGATATGTTAAAAGGCTTGTTTAGGGTTTGTTCAGGTTTTCCACTCACCATATCATGTCTAGGCCATAGGCTTGGTTCATGACAAGCTTGGTGTTAGAGCTCTAGGTTGTTTGTGGTCCTCAGAAATCCAACATACCTCGTCAAGTAGAGTCTTATTCATGGTTGTAAAGCGCATCACAACTATGAATAGGAGGCTATGAGCCATTTTTGGAAATGTTTCACATATTCATGATCTATGTCATTCTCTAGATGTAAGGATAATGCATCCTTCCCTAATGAAAGCTATTTTCCTCTTTTATATCATGTCACTACCAAGAGGGAGACCACGGAGCGACTGTACATCTGAGGAGGGTTTGGCTTATCAAGCTCCTCACAGAGAAGGGGCTACATAATTTGAGTTTCGGAATTCCACCACCTTGCTGACATATGCTATGACCAATCAATTGAATCAAGGGGCCCAAACTGCTCATGCTCCTACCCAGCGTCAAGGTTGAGGGACTTCACAAGGATGAACACTCTAGTGTTTCATGTGTCCAAAACGGAGGAAGATCCCTAAGAGTTTATTGATGAGGTGTATAAGGTGTTTGCTATCATTGGGTGAACTTGAAGGAGTATATGAAACTAGCAACCAACAAACTCAAGGGTATGGCCGAAATTTGGAATGCTCAATGGAAATTAGAGAGGGAAAACAATGATGCCATTCCGTGGGAGGAGTTCAAGACTGCTTTCATCAACTGGTACTTCCCTATTAAGTTGAGAGAGGAAAAAATGATGGAGTTTATGAATATTAAGGAAGACTCCATGAGTGTGAGGGAGTATGCCCTGAAATTCAACAAACTCTCAAAGTATGCTCCTCACTTTGTAGCTGATCCTACGGCAAGCATTAACAAGTTTGTGTCATGTGTGTCCGATTTGATGAATGAAGAGTGTTACACCACTGTGATTATGGGTGACATATACTTATCTCGACTCATGACCTACCCCAAAAAACTTGAGGGGGAAAAGATTAGAAAGAGGATAAGTGGGGAGTCTAAGAGAGCTCGGTTTGATGATGGCTTCTATGGTGCTAAGGGTGGTCGTTGCCAACAAGGCGACAAATTTCAAGGCTAAGGGTCCTCTGGTGCTCCAAACAAAAGGTTTGCTAATAATGGGGTGCCTAACCCATGTAGCAAGGTGGCAAAGGTAGGATGACTAATCCTAGGTGCGAAAAGTGCGGGAGGAATCATAATGGAAAATGCTTGAGGGGCTCGAATGCTTATTATGGGTGTGGGAGAGTAGGCCACAAGCTTGTTGATTACCCTTATGCTCAAAGCAAGGGCAAGGATGGTGGTCCTCAAGGACAAAATAGTTATGTTAATCAAAGGGGTCAAGGTTGCCAACAAGGGGGTGCTCCATGTCACAATCAGTTTCAGGTTCTTCAAAGGAGAGAGGGAGTGGATGAGAGGCCCGATGTTGTTACGGGTATGTTAAAGGTTTTTTATTATAATATGTATGCTTTATTAGATACTGGTGCCATTGTTTCCTTTCCTACTCCTTTTGTTGCTAATAAGGTTCATGTGTGCTCTGAATTATTATGTGAACCCTATGATGTGTCTATTCCCGTTGGTGATTCCATTATCGCTAGAAAAGTCTGTAGGGTTTATCTCGTGTCTATATTGCATAAATTCTTGCCTTGTGATTTTAATGATCTTGACATGGTTGATTTTGATATTATTCTTTTAATGGATTAGTTACATGCATATCATGCTTCATTTCGTTGTAGAACCCATAAAGTTGGGTTCCAAATTTCTAAGGAGCCCGTCTTTGAGTGGGAAGTCATGATTCAGTGGTTAAGGGTAGATTCATGTCTTGTCTTAAAGCCCAAAAATCTATTTCTAATGGTTGCATTTACCATCTTGTGAAGGTTAAGGATGTTGAGTCTAAAGTCCTTCCAATTGAGTCAGTTTTGGTGGTCAATGAGTTTCTTGATATCCTTCTCGATGAGCTTCCCGGTGTTCCTCCCGAGAGGGAAATAGACTTTGGCATAGACCTCCTCCACGATACACAACCCATATCCATTCTTTCTTATCATATGGCCTCGGCAGAGTTAAAAGAGTTGAAGGTCCAATTGAAAGATTTGTTGGAGAAGGGTTTCACAAGGCCTAGCAAGTCACCACAGGGTGCACTGGTGTTGTTTGTAAGAAAGAAATATGGCTCACTTAGAATGTGCATTGACTACCAACAACTCAATAATGTCACTATAAAGAACAAGTATCCTCTACAAGGATAGATGACCTATTTGATCAACTACAAGGGTCTATTCATTTTATAAGATTGCTTTTTGGTTCGGGTACCACCAAGTAAGGGTGAACGAGTGTGATTTTCCCAAAATGGTTTTCTGGACTAGGTATGGGCATTTTTAATTTGTGGTAATGTCATTTGGTTAACTAATGCACCAGCGGTATTTATGGATCTTATGAATATGGTCTTTAAATCTAACCTTGATATGTTTGTGATAGTCTTCATACATGACATATTGTTTTACTCCTGAAATGAAGAAGAACATGTGAATCATTTGAAGGTGGTGTTGCAAATTTTGAGGGATGAATTGTTTCCTAAATTTGATAAATGAGAATTTTGGTTGAAAGGCTTGCATTCCTAGGGCATGTAGTGTCGGATGATGGAATTAAAGTGGACACTAAGAAGATGTAGGTGATAACAAATTGGTCTAGTCCCTTGACTCTGATGGATATTAGGAGTTTCTTCAATTTAGCCGGGTACTACCAGAGATTTGTGAATTGTTTCTCTTCTATTGCTTCCCCTATGAAAAAATTGACACAAAATAAGGCAACTTTTGTTTGGACCGATGAATGTGAAAGAAGTTTTCAAACTTTGAAAGACGTTGCTTATCTCCGTTCCTATCTTGGCTTTACCGGAAGGGTCAGAAGGGTTTGTGGTTTATTGTTATGCCTCAAGGAATGGTTTCCGATATGTATTAATGCAAAATGGCAAGGTTATAGCATATTCTTTTGGACAACTAAAGGTGCATGAGCATAATTATCCTACTCATGATATTGAATTAGCGGCCTTGGTGTTTGCTTTGAAAATATGATGTCATTATTTGTATGGGGTTCATATAGATGTATTTACTGACCACAAGAATCTCCAATATGTGTTCACAAAAGGGGATCTTAATTTGAGACAAACGAGGTGGTTAGAGCTCCTTAAGGATTACGACATGAGTGTACACTATAATCCCGAAAAAGCTAATGTTGTGGACTATGCTTTGTATAGAGTGTCCATGGGAAGTGTAACTCACATTAATGATGGCAATAAGGAGGTGTCTAGTAAAGTTCACCCGATTAGCTAGTTTGGCGGGTTCAAGGTTCAGGATTCAATTAGGTTGAATGAAGTTGAAAATGGAGGTGTGGAGGTTATGGATGGTTCCACATCTTCTTTGATTGAAGAGGTCAAGTCCAACCGAGACCTTGACCCCGCCTCGCTAGAATTGAAAGTTTTGGTGAAGGATGGTAAAGTTGAGGTTTTCTTCCAAGGGGGAGATAGTGTTCTTAGGTACCAAGGTAGGTTATGTGTGCCTAATGTTGATTACTTGAGAGATTTAATTATGAAAGAGACCCATAATTCATCCGATTCTATCCACCCTGGTTCCACAAAAAAGAATAAAGACTTGAGGGAGATTTATTGGTAGGGTGCTATGAAGACAAATATTGCAAAGTTTGCAGCTGATTGTCACAATTACCAACAAGTGAAAGCTGAACATCAAAGGCTAAGTGGCCTATCGCAAGACATAGAAATTCCCACTTAGAAGTGGGAAGAGATTTGAAACAACCCCAAAAAGTGCCCCGAAAATGTGCCTCGGAAGCACCCGGAATCGTAATTTCTATATATCTAAAAATTCGTTCATTATTTCAAAAATCAAACTTCCTATTCTTGTGTAGGGTATAAAATTGAGTGGGAAATGGGTCTAACCCGAATTTCAGAGAAACCGTGTAAAAATCCTAAAATCACAAAAACACGATTTATAAGAGTCAATATTAAAGGGTCATATCTATTAGTACACAAATTATTGGGTGGCCCATAATATATCATATTAAAGCTCTTTGAATTAGCTTTCCAACACACTTGGTTTCACCTTATTATGAGCTCGGATGAAGAATTTATGCCCCTTTTTGTAGAACTCATTTGTGATGAAATGCAAATTCTAGTGAGTAATTCGCGTCACCTCCGCGACGCGAACCAATGCTATTTTAGTCCTATTTTATTTACTTCGGTCCAAGACTTTCAAGTCTTGGACCTAAGGGTTCCCATACTTTAAAATACCTATACTTAGCCTTGTTTCACTCATATCATTTTAAACATTTCCCAATACTCACTAAAACACAGACTCATATTTTACCTTAAATTCAAGTCCCAAAGCTCAAGACCAATCTTAAGGATTTAATCAAGGATTTAATTCAAGCTTCAAGTCTCCATCTCCAATCCTCACCAAGAGTTTCTCTAAAGCTAAGGTATGTGGGTTTCGTTCATGGGTTCCTTTCACCTATGATACCCAAGCCTCCTTTTAATTAAATTGCATGATTTAAATTTGATTTACAAATGGGTCTTGCTTAATGTTAAAGCTATGCGAAATTGTGACTGTTTACCTATATTTTGAGCCATGAATCTTAGATCTATTGTAAGATTTGAGGAAGGGTTTTTATGTATATTACTTGAGGGTGTTGCAAGGTATTGATTGATGATTTTACAATGGATTTTCTTGCATGATTTCATCTTTATGTTATATAGGTTTATACTAGTGTTACAAACTCTGTAAGTGATAGATAAAATGTCTGGATATGGTTTCTTGAGGTGTTGAAGGTCCAAAGCGTGAGATATGATATGATTGACTATATGATGATAAAATGAGCTTATGTATGTGATATATTCTATATAAAGTGTTGCATTAGAACATACCTGGTCGAGGGGGACAAGAGCTTGGGTAACCAAGGTGGGGGTTTGTACTCATTAACCATGTGAGGGGTTTGTACTTCGCCACCATGGTGATAAGATGTGATTATCACCAACCATGTGAGGGGTTTGTACCATGCTGCCAGGGTGATGGGGTGAAACCATCAACAACCACCAAGGGATTTGTATCTTCAAAATTTAGCTTGGTCGCTTCTGCACGTATGATATCTAGTATGAGTTACTTAAGCATGTGTTACTTAAGCATTGATCATACATGCCATATTGTTATATTATGTCTATTGCCTATTGTTATGCATTTTGATTATGATATCTATCTCTTGTCGCATTGCATCTGACATACTTAGTACATTTAAACGTACTAACACATACTCTTGCCTACATTGTATCACCATGTAGGGATCGAATCCCGAGTTGATCATCCTCCTCATCCATGTGGCTAGTTCGGTACTACTCAAGCTAGTTGGTGAGTCCTCCACTTCGGGGACCTTAGTCTATCTTGCTCTTATTATGTATGTAGACATTCTTCTTTATGTTCTATTTTGACTATGTGGGTGAGACCGGTTGTTTGTATTGGTTCCTGCTAAGTTCTATGTAGTAGAGGTGTTGTTGGACAAGATATGTATTTTCCAAAATGTTATGCAAGCTTCTCATAGCCCCCTGCCCTTGTTTCCCAAAATTCTGCATGTTACTAAAGTATTAATCTCTCTCCCGTAGTCCCAATTCCCCTTTGTATATGTTTCTTGTGTTGTTTTATATTGCTTCGGCGATCAAGGATGTGTAATGATATGCTAAGAGACTTGTTTGGGGCTCCTTTGGGTTCCCCATTCATCGGTTACATCTACGCCCAAGTGACACATCCCGCGTTAATTATACTCCAAAATTGCACCAGAACGTGTCCGACGCACTCCGGAGGGCTCCGAAACTCTCAAGAATTGTACAGAAAACTGTAGAGAATACTAGAGAGTAGTGGAAGCTTCTAGGGTCTTGAAGAAATGACTAGGGGAAGCCTTTTACATGAAATATCTTAGATATTTTGTAGGAAGAGTCTAGAGAGTCAATACTAGCCGTAGGATCAAATCAATCCTAGCCGTCCATTGAGGAGGTGGACTGGTATAAATACCCCTCCTCGACATTCATTTTAGGCATCTAGAAATCAAGCAAAGTTGTAAGATCTCTCTTAGCTATCAAAGCTTTCTTTCTTCAAAATTCTCTTTTCTTTCAAGTTATAGCGTTCCCTTAGCAATCATAGGCAATAGGCTTACTAGAGTTTGCAAAAACATGCAAGATTTGTGAGCAAACTGTCTAGTTGCCACGTGAAGTCTTAGCATGATTTCTAAGCTCGTGACAAAGTGGTATCATAGCAGGTACTAAGGGAAGCTTTTCCTGCTACACCCGGAACACTGTACTCAGGGTTCGAAATCCCCAATAACCAACGGGGAGGTTTTTGCTACCAGTACCGTCGAAGTCATGTCGGACGTTACCAAAAGACATAAGGGTAAGAAGAGTACTAAGAAGGTTGAGAAGCTGCCAGTTGCTCCATCCCCAAGCGATGTCATCTCCCTTCAAACCGCTGATGTTAGTGACGAGGAGAAAGAGGAGTTGGCGACTGACATCACCTCCGAGTTGGAATGGGTCGCTAGAATGGAGACTGCTTGACAAGCTGTGCAGTTGTTGGGCCATCGCTTGAACCAGATTGATGGCAAACTCAATACCTTCTAGGAGGTAACCTTTGAAGAAAATGATAACATTCGCAAAGACATTGATGACCAGCGCGCAGCAGAGGAAGAAGCTCATGCTACCTTATAGAGAAGGATAGAGGCCTTGGAATGAAGATTCATAGGCATGCTAGAAGCCATGAGTACCAAGGTGAAGAAGCTCGAGGAAGCAATTCAGCAGGAGAGATATGCTATGCCAGCTATGGAATGGGAGGTTAGGATCGAGGCTCCCAAGCCACCTCTTTTCAAAGGCATCCATGATGCCCGAGAGGTGGAGAACTTCCTGTGGAACCTGGAAAACTATTTCAAGTGCAACAGGATAAGCAGTAAGGATATTAAGATCAATACGACTGTAATATACTTGATGGATACAGCCATGTTGTGGTGGAGATGGAAGGACTCCGAAATAGGGAAGGGACTCTTCACGATCAGTGCATGGGAGAAATTCAAGGCAGAGTTCAAGAAGATGTTCTATCCCAACAACGTCGTCAATTAAGCCAAGAAGAGGCTCCGGGAATTGAGGCAGATGGGTAGCATGAAGGCCTATATTAAGGAATTCACTACCCTAACACTTCAAATCCCTAGCCTCATGGAGGAAGACATGTTGTTCTACTTCATGGACGAGCTACAGAGTTGGGCCAAGACAGAGTTGGAGCATCAGCAAGTTTCCACCTTTGATGAGGCCATTACACAGGCAGAAGGCCTGACCAACTTTAAGTAAGATAGAGGCAAGGCGAAGGAGACAAGAGGTAGCCATGCCAAAGGTGGGGGAGATCGCAGCAAGGGCAGGGAAGGCCAGCAACCTAGGAGGCCAATGCATCAGGAAATTGACAAAAGGAAAGACCAGCCGCCTAAGGAGAGGGGTTGTTACATTTGCGGAGGCCCACATGGATACGCGAGGTGCCCTCAAATGAAGAGCCTTGGGGCCATCATATGATACTATGGGAAGAAAGAGGCCTAAGATCAAGGTCAGGGTTCAGACACCATGCACATAGGCATGATCGGGTTGTGTGCCGCAATGGCCAAGCCAGCCGGTAAGCTGGAGGCTTACCCCACGCAGTATATGGATATGACCTTGAATGGAAAACTAGTGCACGCCATGGTGGATACCGGAGCTGAGGCCAACATAATGACCGAGAAGGCCGTGGCAAGGTTGGGTTTGAAGTACAGTCCGAGCAGCACGCAGTTCAAGATGGTTAATGCCCCACCAACGCCGCTATATGGAGTTGCTCAGGACGTTGACGTCAACTTAGGCAGTTGGCAAGGAAAGACCATCTTTGCTGTTGCTCCCTTAGACATCTTTGACGTTATACTTGGGTAAGAATTCTTCCACCAATGCCCTACCATGATATCCCCTTACTTCCAAAAGATATTCGTACTAGAGAAGGAAAGGTCCTATATGGTGCCATTGGTCGAGATGCCCAAGGCCGGAGGAGTTGCCCAATTATTGGCCATGCAGCTGGAGAAGGGCCTTAGGAAGGGGGAGCCAATTTATCTTGCCACCATCACAAGTTTGATGAAAGCGATGGTGCGCCAGAGCCCTTGCCACCCTGCATCGAGAAGGTGTTGAATGAAAATAAAGACATCATGCCAGAAGAGCTGCCCCGACACTTTCCGCGTAGAAGGGAGGTTGACCAGAAGATCGGGTTGGAGCCAGGCACTTGACCTCTCGCATATCCACTATACCGCATGGCACCACCCAAATTAAAGGAGCTCAGGAAGCAGCTGGAGGAGCTCCTTGAAGATGGCCACATTCGACCATCCAAAGCACCATTTGGAGCCCTGGTATTGTTCCAGAAGAAGAAGAAGAAGGATGGGTCGTTGTGCCTATGCTTAGACTATCGGGTGCTGAACAAGGTGACCGTGAAAACAAATATCTAATCCCACTTATAGCTGACTTGTTTGACAGACTTGGACAAGCCAAGTACTTTTCCAAGATGGATCTGAGAAAAGGTTACTACCATGTATGCATCGCCGAAGGGGATGAGCCCAAAACAACTTGTGTCACTAGCTATGAATCATATGAATGGTTAGTAATTCCTTTTGGTCTAACAAATGCACCGGCCGCGTTCTATACCCTGATGAACAAGATCTTCCATGCCTACTTGGATGATTTTGTGGTAGTATACTTGGATGACATTGTCATCTATAGCCAAACTTTTGAAGAGCATGTAGAGCATCCACGCAAGGTATTCCAAGTCTTGCGGGAGAACCAACTGTTCATCAAGAGAGAGAAGTACGAATTTTCCCAGCCCAAAGTGCACTTTCAAAACTCTCTTGTCTTTCATGTTTGAGAGTTCCCTTAGAGATCATACGAAACAGGCTTACTAGAGTTTGCAAGAATGTGCAAGATTTGTGAGCAAACTGTCTAGTGCCGCATGAAGTCTTAGCACGAGTTCTAAGCTCCTGACACTAGGCTTAGGTCATGAAAAAGATGGTATCAGTATACTAAGTTGATATATCCTCGGAGTCTAACACACCGCATTGATTAGAGTTTTATTCAAGGTTATATTATGTACCACAACTATGAGTAGGAGGCTATGAGATATTTTAGGAAATGTTTCACTTCTTCATGATCCTTGTAGTGCTATAGAGTTTGGTCCCCTAGGGTTTATTACTAACCCCTAATCGTAACATTTCAGGATATGTCTCAAGCTACTCAAGATGAGATATGTCAAACGTGGAGGTTCATAATGCTCTATGGGTAATGGACAAAGCAGTGAAAACATTGTCAACTCAACTCAATCAACAAGTGAGCACTCCTAAGACTTCTAGGGGTTAGAGGGGAGGTAGTGAGGCCAAGAGGGCTAATGTTGATGGTAAGTTATAGAGTCCCAAAGATAGAAGGGTTATAATTCCTTATGCTAGGTGCCCAAGGTGTGGTAGATGCCATGATGACCCGTGCTTGAGAGGTACTAATGCTTTTTATAGTTGTGGGGAGATGGGTCATATGAAGAAAGAGTATCCTCATAAGCGTAAACAGGGTAAAAGAGGTTATGAGGGGGTGGTAAGGAAGACCAATGCTTTTTATGGGTATAATGTAGTGGGTCACAAGCTAGTTGATTGTCCATATGTACGAGGGAAGTGTAAGGGTGGTCGACCTTTGGAACGAGGTGGTCATGTTGATCAAGTGGATCAAGGAGGGGATGAAGTGCCCCATGCTATTACCGGTAAGTTGAAGTTTCCTTGGCTTTGTTGTGTATGCATTGTTAGGCCCTGTTTTGCCACTATTTCTTCTCTATTCTTTTTGGTTGCTAGTGGGGCTGGGGCTTCTTGTGTGCCCAAGTTGTTGTGTGCATCTTTGGTGTCTATCCATTTGTTGGTTATATTATTACTAGAAGGTTCATAGGTGTTGATCCAGGGTTGTACTGCATTAAGTCTTGCTTTCTGGCTTGTAGGAGTTGGTATGGGGAATTTTGATATCATTATAGGGATGGAGTGGTTGCATGCAATGTTGTTTCTTTAGTGAGTAATCCGCGTCGCGGCATTTTGGTCCAATTTTTTTTTTCACTTCGTTCCAAGACTTTTAAGTCTTGGGCCTCAGGGTTCCCATACTTGAAAATACCTATACTTAGCCTTGTTTCACCCTTTTATCATCCTAATCATTCCCCAAAACTCACTGAAACACTTAAACTCATATTTCACCCTAAATTCAAGTCCCAAAGCTCAAGACCAATCTTAAGGATTGCATCAAAGATTTCACTCAAGCTTCAAGTCTCCATCTCCAATCCTCACCAAGAGTTTCCACAAGAATAAAGTATGTGGGTTTCTTTCATGGGTTCCTTTCACCCATGATACCCAAGCCTCCTTTTACTCAAATTTCATGATTTAAAGTTGATTTATAAATGGGTCTTTCTTATTATGAAATTCAGTGCACATTATGTTAAAGTTACGTGGAATTGTGACTGTTTAGCTATGTGTTGAGCTATAAATCTTGAATCTATTGTAAGATATGAGAAGGAGTTTTGATGTATATTAATTGAGGTTGTTTCAAGGTGTTTATTGATGGTTTTACAATGGATCTCATCTCTATATTTTATGGTTTTATACTACCATCACACACCCTCTAAGTATTTGATAAAATGTCCGGATGTGGTTTCTTAAGGAGTTAATGGTCCAAAGAATGAGATATGTTATGATTGACTATATGATGATGAAACGAGATTATGTATATGATATACTCTATATAAAGTGTTGTATTAGACCATACCTGATCCAGTGGGACAAGAGCCCGGGTAACCGAGGTAAGGGTTTGTACACATCAACCATGTGAGAGGTCTGTACTTTGCCACCGTGTTGATAAGGTGTGATTGTTATCAGCCATGTGAGGGGTTTGTACCACACTGCTAGGATGATGTGATGAAACCATCATCAACAATGAAAGGGTTTGTACCTTGAAAATCTAGCTTGGTCTCTTCTACACATATGATATCCTACATGAGTATGAGTTACTTAAGTATGTTTTACTTAAGCATTGATCATAAATGTCATATTGTTATATTATGTCTATTGCTTGTTGTTATGTATTTGGATTATGATGTCGATCTCTTGTTGCATTGCATCCTATATACTTAGTACATTCAAATGTACTAATGCATACTCTTGCCTACATGATATCACCATGTAGGGATCGAATCCCAAATTGATCATCCTCCTCATCCACGTGGCTAGTTCAGTACTACTCAAGCTAGTTGGTGAGCCCTCCTCTTCGGGGATCTTAGTCTATGTTGCTCTTATTATGTATGGAGACATTCTTCTTTATGTTCTATTTTGACTATGAGGGTGAGCCCGATTGCTTGTATTGACCCCCGCTAAGTTCTATATAGTAGAGGTGTTATTGGACAAGATATGTATCTATGTTATGAGCCTTGACTCTTTCGGCTTTTGAATATGATGTTATGCAAGCTTTCTAATAGTCCCTTGCCCTTGTTTTCCAAACTTTTGCATGTTACTTAAGTATTAGTCTCTCTCTCGTAGTCCCAATTCCCCTCTGTTTATATTTCTTGTGTTGTTTTACATTACTTCTATGACCAAGGATGTATAATGATATGCTAAGAGGCTTGTTTGGGGTTCCTTCCAGTTCCCTACTCATCGGTCACGTCTAGGCCCTAGGCTTGGGTTATGACAAGATTAACATGGATTTTATGATTGAGCTGCCAAAGACTAAGAAGCGGTATGATTTTATTTGGGTTGTTATTGATCGGATGAAAAAGTCATCTTACTTTCTACCAATTAAAACAACCTATGGTGCCGAGAATTATGCCAATATATATATTCATTAGTTGCTTAGGTTGCATAGGTGCTATTGTCTATCATTTCATATGGTGGTGCTCAATTCACTTCTCATTTTTGGAGATCCTTCCAAAAGGGTCTTGGTACCAAGGTCAAGCTTAGCACAGCTTTTCATCCTCAAACGGATGTCCAAGCCAAGAAAACAATTCAAACTCTTAAGGATATGCTTAGGGCTTGTGTTTTGGAGTTAAAAATGTTGTTGGGATAAACATCTTCCACTCATTGAGTTTGCTTATGAGGACTCACGAATGCTAACTTGAACAATCCATCTAGCCATGTGTAGGAGAATCAACAGGAGCTTCGGTTCCTATATGGTAATATCATGTAGGCATACGATATGCATTAGTATATTTGAATGTACTAGGTATGTAGTATGCAATAAAATAATAGATAGGCAACATAGGCAAAATGCGTAATTAGGCAATAGATGAACATATAATAATATTGCACCCACGAATGATACTTGAGGTAAACATGCTTATACATAAATCTTATTACATATGTAGAATAAACCATCAGCATAGACTAATCAAGTTAGTACTTGGAATCTAAGGTAGATCCACCCCCTAGAAGTGATTGAGGTACCAACCCCTCAATTGGTTGATGGCTTACCGCCCCTATCCGAGACGATTGAGGTACCAACCCCTCTAATGGTTGATGGCTTACCATAGAAATCCTAGGAGATTGAGGTACCAACCCCTCAATTTATTGATGGCTTACCACCCCCATCCTAGGAGATTGAGGTACAAACCCCTCAATCGGTTGATGGCTTACCACCCCCATCCAAGGTGATTGAGGCATCACTCCTCAATTAGCTATGGTTATATTACAATACAATAGATACTTCCCGTGGGATCAACACATACATAACATCTTTCATCATTGTTAAGTCACTTAACTCATATGCCAAGCATTAGGCCTTCCATAACTCAAGATATATTAGCCGGACATTTCATCAAACACTTGATGGGTGTGCAATGCTAAAGTAAAACTTTGCAATTCAAGAGTGAAATCATGCAAGAAATCATAATGTAAAACCACCCACCAACACTTGGTAATACCCTCTTGCAACAGACATCAAAACCCTTCACCAAACCTTAAGATAGATATAAGATTCATAGCTCAAAATAGACATAAACATTCACACTTTCACAAAACCCCAAAATTATTCATCAAACTCATAAGAGAAGACCCATAAGTAAAATCAACATAGAAACATGTAATTTAAGTAAAAAAGAAGCTTGGGTACCATGGGTGAAAGGACCCAATGGTTGAAAACCACATACCTTATCTTTGGAGAATTCTTGATGAATATTGAAAATGGAAACTTGAAGCTTGAGTGAAATTCTTAAGATCCAAGTAGGTTTTGGGACTTGAATTTTGGGGTTAAATATTTGTCTAAGTGTTTAAGAGAGTATTGGGGAATCTCTTTTATGATATGAAGGTGAAATATAGCTAAGTATAGGTATTTTCACACATGGAAAAACTTAGGCCCAAGACCCAAAATTCTTGGACCTAACAAAAAAAACTGGGCAAAGAATACCATAGGAGTGCGCCCCTGGTGCGTCACGCCTTGGGCGCGGTTCTTCACTGGAAATCACTAACTTTGGAATTTCGAGTTTTGATACGGTTGCTCTAAAATTAGGGTTAGACCCATTTCCCACTCAATTTTCCCCCCTAATCAGGAATATGAAGTCGGACATTTGATATCATGCACAAATTTTGAGATATATGGAAATTACTATTATGACCTAAGCCAAGGGCCTAGACGTGACACAGTGCATGGGGAACCCGAAAGGGGCCCCAACCAAGCCTCTTAATATATCATTACACATCCTTGCTCACTAAAGAAAGAAAGTAATAATAAAAGAGTTGGAGTAAGGGAACATGGGCTAAGGGACATCTTTCTTAGTAGAAACACCAAAGAGTCAAGAGAGAGTCAAGCTTATGGTATCAATACATATCTTGTCCAACAACACCTCTAAACATATAACTTAGCAGCAACCAATATATACAATCGGGCTCACCCTCATAGTCAATTCGAAATATACATCAAGAAAGGAGAGTCTTAATTCATAGCATAAGAGTATAGTCATTGTCCCCAGCATGGAGGACTCACCAACTAGCTTGAGATATATCGTACTAGCCATGTAGAGGTGGAGGATGATCAAGTGGGGCTCTGGTTCCTACATAGTAACATCACGTAGGCATAGAACATGCGTTAGTATGCTTGAATGTACTAAGTATATAGGATGCAATACAACAAGAGATAAGTAACATAATCGAAATGCGTAGAAAATGAGTAGCATATAACAATATGGCATGTATGAATGATGCTTGAAGTAAAGTCATGTTTATACAGAAGATAATACATGTGTAAGGAGTGACCATTATTTATGAATATCCAACGATTACCACCTCCTTAGAGAGGTGAATAAGGTACCAACCCCTCAATCAGTTGATGAGATAAAAACCCCTTAACATGGTTGATGAGGTACTAACCCCTCAACAAGGCTGATGAGTTACGAGTTTTTTTACAAGTTTATCATGGTACAAACCCCTTGATATGGTTGCACGGCCTACCACCTCCTGAGCAAAGTAATCGAGGTACAAACCTCTCAATAAGGTTACCCGGCCCAACGACCCCCCGAGTGAGGCTTGGAAAATTCCCAACACTATACAAATAATATCATATACATACATTCCTTTCATCATCATAAAGTCATTCAACTCATAAGACATGTATTAAACCTTCAATTCCTTAAGAAATCATAACTCAGACATTTTTTGGCGGGTGTGTAGTGCTAGTGTAAAACCATGCATTTCAAGAGTGGAATCATGCTAGAAAATTCGATGTAAAACCAGCAATAGGTACTTGGTAACACCCTCAAGAAGTACACACCAAAATCCTTCGTCAAATCTCACAATAGACCTTAGATTCATAGCTCAAAACATGCTAAAACAATCACAATTTTATGAAATCCCAACATAGTGTGCAGTGAAATTCATAATGAATAAGACCCATGAGTAAATCAACTTTCAATCATATAATTTTTGGCAAAAGAAATCTTGGTATCATGGATGAAAGCAAACCCATGAAAGAAACCCCCATACCTTGACTTTGGAGAATCCTTGAAGGAGATAGGAGATGAAGACTTGAAGCCTGAATGAGAACCTTAAGATCCGGATGAGTTTTTGGACTTGAAATTTGGAGGTGAAATATTGTCTAAGTGTTTCAGAGAGTATTTAGGAATGTCTTGAATTATATGAGGGTGAAATAAGGCTAAGCATAGGTATTTTCATGTATGGGAACACTTAGGCCCAATATCCAAAAGCCTTGGACCGAACTTGAAAAACTGTATAAATATTAACTCTAGAGCGCGCCCCTGGCACGTCGCGCCTGGGGCACAAACTGCTCACTGAAAATCGACATTTTGAAATTTCAAATTTTGATATGGTTTCTCTTAAATAGGGGTTAGACCTAGTTTCTACTTAATTTGATCCCTATTCAAGAATATGAAGTCGGATTTTTTTATATCACACGAGAATTTTGAGATATATGAAAATTACGATTCTGGGTACTTTCGAAGAACATTTTCGAGCACTTTTTGGGATCGATTCATTACCTAGGATTTTTTTTTTTTTTTTACAGAATATCACTGTTTAGGTTCTGGTTGAACAAATTTTACAATTTCTAACTTAACTCGTGTAACGACCCATTATGTCATTTTTGAGATATAGAGTTTTGTACGTCGTAAAAGATTTATCTCGTTTATTTACAAGGGCTTTTTGCGCTATTCAATAATTTTCATCATTTGGTTAACAGATAATTTTAGATAATTAATTTAGTTGGTGAATTAAAATAATAATTTAGTTAATATTCTATACTAATTATTTCATTTTTAATCAAAATTCAAAATTTAGTTGATTTTATTACTTTTTAACACATAAATAAAATAAAGAGACGTCGAATGAGGGTTTTGAGCGAATTAGATGCGGCGTCACTTGCAGACGGCAACCAAAATCTGCTTTAGGTAACTCTCCAGTTGGTTGATTACTAAGTATTGCTAATATTTAATTATAATATAGTGGGTGGATAATGTGAATAGGTTATTGTGTAGAAAGAATTGGAAAGTGATATGAAGGGTGTATAGTGATGTCTACACGTTCCAACTATAGGGAAGAGTAGTGTCCTCTAATTATGTTGATATATTATTTAATGATTGAAGTCATAATGGGTGTTAGAATTCATGCATACATATATATAAAATAGTGCTATAGGATGTAAAATTTGTTAGTGCAGTTCGTCCCTAGCAGTGCCACAACTTTTAGTGTAGTATTGTCTTAATTTATTCTTATGATTATCACCTTATAAATAATTTTTGATATATTGAGATAGATAATCGGATATTAGATATATTATATTATATAAAAATTATTGATATGTGGAGGAACTATAAGTTAACCCTCGGTTTGAAATTTGGGAACTTGACTTTGGGATTGAGTGAGTTTTTTTAGTCTAGGCTAGACATATACTAATATGATGTCTATAGACTCATTTACTGATGAATATTATATATGTGATGGATTTGAAATGCTTTGAGGTATTGAGGAAAGGGAAGAGCATTTGTGGATTAGCTTGTTTAAATTTGGTTCTTCGGTTCGAGGTAGGTTATGATTTATTTTATGTGTTAGAGAGACTCTTAATAGTGATTGATAATCATTGAGTGATGTTGTGAAATTTCCTATGAATTTAATCATTATGGTTTATATGATTGATATATTGTTGTGATTGGTCTGAAATCCTCCTGCAAGTCCCCATATTATTATTTTAGGGACCAGATATAAAATATTTAGAATGAAATGCATTTATCAACCATCAAAAAATAAGCTCGTCCTTTTGTATGCACATATAGAGACCAGATATTCTAGTTGTCCCTAAATATTGGTCTTTAATAAGCCTTTTTCTTGTAGTGGTAGTACAGGCTGCCTCAGACGAGGAGTCTGTCAGGGCTGGTTCCATGCAGCTCTGGAGAGGTCAAAGGCCAAGGCATCAGATGAGGCTTTTACAACTATGATTACCTTAGGTTAGCATCCGATTATTTATTTCGACTTCAGTAGGAGACATATTTTCGTTTGTAGTAGTGGATCATTGTCGTACTGGGTTATATTTGCTATTATGGCAGAGTAGTATTATAATTGGTGTTTGCTTCGCTTTCCCTATTGACTATCCATTTTAGCTTTCCGATTGTGCTTGATTTGGTTATTTATGCCTTGCCACAATTATTATTTGATAGAGTGATGTTGCTGCTGAGAATAGGTGTGATGACAGGAGTTCTTTCATAGATATGTCTAGTGAAGGGTGTGTATGATTTTCCCTATTTGTAGGGGTAAGCATTCCATGTGGTCAGGCTATTGGTTTCATCTGTGGTTTGGCATTGCTTATCAGGTAGTTTTAGTCTGGATTTGATTCTCTTGGGTGATTCAAATAATTTTGGCTATTCTTGGATTGATTAATTAGAAATTGATGCCAAAGAAGGAATTGAAACTTGCTTTGGAAACTTTAAATTTCCTATATTGTGCTAGTTCAGTTAGTTAGACTATTGGTTCTTCTATGGGAGGATTACTATGGGTGTAATTCATGGCCAGTTTGGGGTCGTGACAATCAAAGACTTTCATAATTTATGTAGGAAGACCAGTGGGTATATATCTTTATTTCCTAAATATAATTATTATTTTATATAGTTTAAACAGTGAAAAAGGACACAAAATAATCCAATTTCCTATCAACTTAAACAATGGAATAGGTGACTGTACTCTATTTTTCATGCGAAATTAATACAAAAAGTAAATACGTCATTCATATTATGCACATTATATCAATTTCAATATCAAGTTCATGTCACCTACATTATATCAACATCACGCTAGTTACATGGACAGCACATAAGTTATAGAAACTGAATGCACATTATTCAATTTAATCTCAAATTCAATACACCAACAAACTTATTGTGGAATCTTATAAATTATATCAATCTATGTCAAATGCATGGCTGCATATTAATTGAAATTTGTATCCATTACAAATGCTACACATGCTAATAAAGAATACCAAATTTATATAAGATTTATACCAATCATAGAAAATTTAAAGTCAGTTTATATCGTATTATGCAAATACAATATATATGAAAATGCAAATTATATCAATTTCATATCAATTGTAGGATTAAAAAAATAATTTTGTACCAATGTTGCTCAAATATTAAACATATTTTATCATTACCCAATTTCTCTGGCCATGATGGCGCCTGTCATAACCGACTGATAGACAAGCCAACCGATAATTCCGAACTGTAAGTAATGGGTATTTGGGGGAAACTAACAGTAACTAAGCAACGGGGCAATAATAAATATGGAAAGAACCAAAACTAACTAAAAATGCATAATTACAAATATATAAGAATCCTTCCCTAAACCCGAAAGTCACTAGTATAGAGTTGTTATATACACAAATAAAGAGTGCAAGTCCCAAGAGTGGACCAAATTAAATATAAGACTCTGGGTAGTCTCAAAATACATACACAAAAGATGGGCCAATAAGCTGAAGGAGATAGAATGATCCAAAACGCCAAGTGCTCACTCTGATCTCTGATGTGAACTGTTGCAAGCTCGATCTATCCATACTGATGATTGGTTCTTGGACCTGCATCACAAAAAAGATGCATAGTGTAGTATGAATACAAAATAAAAAGGTACCCAATAGGCATAATAGGTTGACTGAGTAAGGTAGGTAAAAACAATATGAACAAAAGGAATCAAATCTAAACAACAGTCTTATATAAATATCAAAGAAATGAAAAGAGTAGTAGAAGAGATGGAAAAACTGGCCATAGGATCTACCCTAGCTACACTCGGCAGGGACACACATAGAGTTTAATGTAAAATTCAAGCGGACCCCCATAAGCCCTTCAAATGCACAAACTATCTATCCTAAAGTAGCTATGAGCTGAATTTCTCTCGGGGTAAAGTACTGTAGGGGCCATAAATCCACAGTATCGGGGCCGCGAAGCCCTGGTAGTGTAAGGGCCACAAATTTTTGAAGTCGAGGCCTCAAACCCCTAATATTATAAGTGATCAAAAGTTCTGAAGGAGTGAGGCCTCAAACACAACATCAAGTTAATCATAAATCGATAAAACTAATTCCTCAAACCCCAATACGAAGGTGTTGGTAATCTTATAGAAAGTGAGTCCTCGAACACAATACCATGGTAATAATAATTCTATAAAAGTGAGGTCTCACACCCCAATATTCTAAGCGATCAAAATTCTACAAAAATGAGGCCTCAAACCCGTATTCCTAGATAATCCAAAATTTGTAAAAGCGAGGCCTAGCTCGAACCCTGATATTCTCACATAAATGGGCGAATAATGGGTCAAATTAAATACTTTCCTCATAGGGGTGTAGTGATCACCAAGACTTTCTTTTTGTACTGAACTAAGTCCACAATTTCACAAATACGGTCAGGGGCCTTACTACCATAAAGAACAATTCACTAACTCCACTCGAGCTTCAATCGAAACTGACACAAGTTGATCATGAGATTTGGGTCATCAACATACCTCAATAGTCGAGAAAGTGCAGGGAAATTATGGACAATGATGTTCACAAGTGCAATACTACCTAGCTAAGGCCTAACTAAAGACTGTAGCCTGTTATACCATTGTACAAGGATCTATGCCCGCTAAAGAGACACCAGGGCATCTAAAGAATGTTACTAATCCTAAACTAAGACCAACATGCGACACCAACTGACAGTAGGGAAACAATAATAAAACTAGCAAGACTACTAAGTATCAACAAGGATCGTGTACTCACAATTACCCTAAGCATCTGAAATGACCCAAAATGCATCATTGCAAAGGCTCATAACAACTACTCAGCGACTACTATCCTAACAACTTCATATGCTTAACAAAAATCAAGATTCTACGGGAGAAAAAGTGCTAGTAACAATGGAACAAACTAACAAGACATACTACGATCTCACGGCTACCAGGTAGTATCAACTAGGACTATAACATGAATTTTAACTCCAAAAAAAGTAACCTAACGACCCAACCAAAATTCTAATCAATTCAACATGAATTTACACTAGATAACTCAATCTGAAGAAAAGGAAAATCATTGCCTAACTATAGGCTAATCAGGCGCGCTCCACTCTATAATGTCGAAGCTTTCCTATTCTTTATGGCCTACGAGTGCTGCCACACTACCAAAAAGAAACTCACAATGTCATAATGACCGCTTAGACACTAAAATTGTGAGAATCGAAAATCGGTCAATTTCGGGGCCAAAAATGGGAAGAGTGGGACTCAAGTCCAAAAATTAGGATTAAACTCCAAAAATTGGTCAAATCGTATACATAGCTCAATTAACAATGCAAAAACTAAAATTGGGTCAAAATCCATCCCAAATGAACAAATAATCAAAATTCAAAAATTAAGACATAAAGTCAAGAAATGGGAACTACCACAGGTGGAATATTTACCAGAAATAAGCCCTAAATTTTGAAATGAACAACTCCACAACAATCTTCATAAAAAATCACCCAAAATATAGCCTAGAGTAGTTGAAAATGGACAATCACAGACCAAGAAATGAACACTCAATGTTACCCCAGAAATCATTTCCAAATTGCATAGAACCACCATGTGTAATGTAAATTTTACTTAAAACAGAACCTTAATTCAACTTCACCACATCGCCAATGCATTTTCCTTGAAATTTTCTTGAATTTACACCTTTGAATCACCAATTTTTGCCTTAAAATGCCGAAGATATCATCTTTTGCATGTGAGCTATTTCATTCAAGCGTTCATATATAAAGACCATATAAATGACCTCCATGATCACGGTGAACAGTGTTATGTGGTTGCGAAGCATAAGAAAAATGACCTCCACGATCATGGAAGATCCCTCCACGGTTGTGAAGGTCTAGCCAACCGGACCTCTGCGGTTGCGGACTTGGCTTTGTGTTTTTGATGGTCATAGGAACCTGAACTCCATGATCACAACCCCTAGTTCACATTCTCAATGGTCACAGGGACCTGATCCTTGCAATCTTGGTCGCTCTCCCACATTTAAGATCACAAGCATGATATGTTTAAGGAATTAAATCTAAGAGCATTCGTAATGTGATACAACGTCATCAGCCCTTTTTGGACCTATCGTGTGTTTATGGAATTGAACATGTTGTGAAACTCAAGTCGCATCTCGTAGGACATAATGCTAGGAACTCTGAGGTTTTTGTGAGATGGAGTATAACTGTTTCTCCTCATCTTATGGATTCATCACGAACAACGAATCAACATCGGTTATATGGGTTCAATCCAAAGACATGGTGCTCATACGTAATATAGGAATAAAGTATTACTTCAACCTAGATCTAAGTAATATAAGATATTGAAAAACATCAACATCTCATCCTGATCAACTCATATGTATTAAAACTCAAGACTCATTTTGGTTTATCAACTCTCCATCTCCTCCTTGGCTCAAAGGTCCTATTCCTAAATCTGTGAACCATCTCCCTTTACTAAGCTATAAGTATAGTGCTCGACACATCTTGGGGTATCACTATTCACCTTAACATCTCAAATACTTTTGTTGTGCTATACTCAATGATGTAAAATTTCTATTAGAACTTCTTCTAGGATGCGACTCTTAACTTCCTTCTAACTCTGCAGGCATCTTTCTATAGTGCTCGACACATCTTGGGGTATCACTATTCACCTTAACATCTCAAATTCTCTTGTTGTGCTATACTCAATGATGTAAAATTTCTATTAGAACTTCTTCTAGGATGTGACTCTTAACTTCCTTCTAACTCTGCAGGCATCTTTCTGTACCTACTACTCTTATTGGCATGTATAATCGCTTTATACCACTCTTATTATCTAACCTCTTAGTCAAAATTACTTACGTTCAACTTCTAAGCTCCAATATATATGAATAGGGAAGTCTTGGATTACACGGCAAGACTTATCATCATTCATGCATAAATCCCCATCAACCTAGTTACTAAAGGCAAGAAAGAATGCTTACACTAGTTTGATCTACATTGACAACTGAACTAGACTATTTAAATTCTCATAGCAAGTCATAATAGCTTCACACAACTTTACTGTATCGTGAATACCCATCTTATACTCCTTCTCATCTAGTGTTCCATCCTTTTATATAATGGGTACCTCTACTATACATCATAGCATCTTACTCATTGCAAGATAACATCTTAACATCAAACACACACTATAACAAGACACTTATAGAAAACCTACAATTAAGACTATCACTTTCATAATGCTATCTCCTTCTTCATATTGCTCCTGAAATTCAAGCTTTATGACTTTGCTTCAAACACTCCTCTTATACTACACAAACTTATAACTTACTAGGTAACCATAAGATCGTAGGTCTACTAAAATGACATGGATAATACTCTATCAATACCTCCTTATTTCACTAAGCTCTTAACTCTTTAAATCACACAAGGCTCTCACTCCAGAATCATAAGCGTAGTTTAGATCTATAACCTTGAAAAAGATGTGACACTTTTCATAAAATTGAAAATTTAGCCCATGAGATCCAATCTATACATCAGGTTTCATATTCAGTCTATCCCAGTACCTCATAAGTCAACTTACAGCAGTTCCTCAACTTTTCACTTTTATGGCTTTTCAACAGAAGAAGCTCCTCTACGACCCATAGTATCACCCATGGTCAGTAGACTAGCTCGTAGGATCCAACCCACATCAAAATCATTACTTTCAGTCCTCCCAAGCTATCAACATCTAGAGTCCTAACACATTTACCTAAACCTCTTACTAGTTTGAGCCACTCCAACTCATCATAACAAGAACTCTTCCTCCATACCTTATCATAAACATCAAACGATATTTACTACCCATTGTCCAAGACTTATGGTAATCCACTCACCAATACCTCACTTAGCTAAGGGACAAAAAACTCATGTCCGAAGGCTCACTCAATCATAACTCTCAGTACTTGGTCACTTCCTCTCTCTCATTATTCTTCTAGCTTAGGGGTAACAACTCTACTTATGGTTTACAATACCTCCAAATCACATTCTTAGGTGGCAGCTTAAACTCTTTAGATATATAAGTTTCTCTCTCTCATGGATAACATCAAAAGAAATCTTCGAAGGAGAGGGTTTGGATGCATCTATAGCTAACTCAAATGCATGATTCATATGAGTAATAGCACACTCTTTCTAGTTGAACAACTTAGCACACTAGTTGGTTTTTCTCAAGCCTGGTGTAGTCTCTCTACCATTCTAATTACTCTACCGCAGAGGACTTTATCTGTAAGAGTTTGACCATTACTATCTGTATCACCTCATGGACAAGGCATAGGTGAAAGATTTAGAATAACACATGAATCATCATAGATTTCTTAGGGAATAGCTTCATTGGACGATTTAGAATTTGAAAGAAGGGAAACTTTTCCTAAATGTCAATAGTCCCTTATTTATAGAAGTGGGTTCCTCACAACTATAAGCAAGTTTCTATAGACATGACTTCATAGACTCTCAGACTTTGTGCTCTGATATCAAGTTTGTCATGCCCCGAGGATACCCTTGGAGTGGCTGGCACTCAGAGACTATTGCTAGCCCCCGATCGAACCACTTGGCCTCATCGTCATATCAAATCGACAACAGAAAAAAAGTACTCAAATAAAAGGATAAGTATACATATATGTGCATAGAATCATAAATAACTCATCGTTTCAAATATATAAATTTGGAATACATAATACTCGACAACCCTCTACTCTATGTCTGTGAAGCCTATACTCAACAATGTAGATGATGCCATAATAGGCCATGAACACCTCAACTCAAAGAAAATAAAAGATACTTCATGACAAAAAGAAGATAAAAAGCCTTCTTCGGAATGTAAGGAGGGCTTCCTAAACTCCAGAATGTACTGATATAGAATTCAATGGTGCATGGGCTGAAATCCACTATCTCTTGTATTTTCGTCATAAGACAATGCAGGCCCATAATGGATATCAATACGTGGAATATACTGGCATGTAAAATAACTCAAGAAAATATGGCTCGACTTACTCATCTCAACAACTCATACTCAACTCAAAACTCATGCTCGGCTAATCATATGAAAGTTTAAAGTAATTCATGCTTCAAAAAATATACTTGGTAAAATAAGCTTATTAGTACTAATCTCTATCTAAAAATATCATACTCAATCAATATAATATTGTTTTGGAGTTTTTTTTAATCGACATTTCATCGCACCACCTTAAATTAGGTGATGGACAACAAATCAGCATCATTGTCACGCGCGCCCTCAACTTGCCAGGTAGAAGGGCGATCAACTCTCTCTTGGATCCATAATAAATGTGCATTTGCAGGAAGAGCCGTCAGACTAGCTGTAACGACTATCCTATGATAGTAACGTAGTTTTATGGGTTAAAGTAGAAGTACACTCGCTCCCCTCTCGGTGCTCGATACTTGTCCCAAGACTAAAATATGTTCAACTCATCATCATCATAACTCAACTCATCATCAGCAGCAGTATCATAACTCAACTCATCATTATCTCATCATCATTAAATATAATTAAAAATATATATTTGCATCACCATCAATGTGTACTCAAAACATCATCTAAATTCAATGCTCAATTTCACCAAACACTCGTTAAATGTGCATCATCGTCTCAAGACTCTTTCTCACATCATTATTTATGCTCAAAACTCATGCTCATGTAGACTTAGTAAAAATATGCTCAAAACTCATGCTCATGTACAAAAATGACCATCAAATTCATTTTGAAAATGCATAAGAAAAGGGATAAGGTATAATCATCATTTTGGGTTCATGTGAATGAAAAACATGAACATACATCTAAAAAAATTTTCAACTCAAATACTCAACTCAAAATGCTCAATAACTCAACTCAAAGTTTTCAACTCAAATATTCAACTCAAGCCTTCAAAATACAACCTCAACTCAAAATATGCATAGATTTCTCATAAATCATGAAATTTAGAGTTCATGCTATCAAGTGTAAAACTTTAGCTAAATACCATATAGAAATGATATGATGTAATAAATTTCTATAAAACATCAATAGAATTCATATTAAGTACATAATCTCAATATTTAGATGATATAATTTCTCAAAGCTAAATTCTTTACCAAATCTTAACTCAAGAACTTGAAAGGGCATGTAAGGAACAAGATATCACACTTTAGTGAGCCTTACATACCTGGGTAACAAAGAAACAATCAAACCTCAATGGATTCTTGTGGTGAAATCAAGAACCTTACTCTTTCTCCTCTTCTTTCTTAAGAAAACAGTAGTTGAAAATGGAAGAATAATGAGGCTAAAGATCTGTTTTAGGACTTATATTTTGTCCCAAAATGACTAAGGGTTAAAGAGAAATGGGTGGAAATTGACGAAAATAAGTTTTCCCAAAAGCTATCAAAATCCCGCTATGGTCCCCATTTTGACTCGTACACAGTACCACGACCTGTAGGAACTTTCCCGTAACCCTTTGGCACAATTTCTAAGCTTCTGGAAGTTTCTATGAGCCCACACTTCGACTCGTACCCCGACCTACAACTCCTAATAATGGTTTCGTAGTGCAACTTTGCACTGGCGGTCTTTAGTAAAATGGCTATAACCTTTGACTCCGAACTAGAAATAAGGTAAAACAGTTGCATTGGAAAGACAATTCGAAAGGCTTTCATTTGGTATGTTATGGGTCATCTAGTTCTTTGTGTGCTAGAAGTTATGATCATTTAAAGTTGACCCTAGTGCAATCCAATAGTCAAAACTCAATTTATAAGAAAGTCTTGAACTCGTCTAAGTACTAGAGGTATCTTACAACTCTAAAACACTTCCCACATATAGGAATGAGTCTTAAATAATAGGTACATATGAGGATAGAATTATGGGGTGTCATAGGGTTTCATGTCCGGCACATATATATTATAGAATCGGGTGCCATGTTTTGATACATATATATTATAGGATCGGGTGTTACGTCTAGTGTGCGCACACACACACATATAGGATCAAGTGTGACGTTCTAACACGATAATAATAAAGGATAACATGTTAAAATGATTTAATATACTCAATCCCAAATAACCTACCTCCCAAAAGAAGTATGGTGTGGAGGCTTGAGTCCCCATGTATATTCTTAATATTGTTGATTGGTTAAGTACTTGTCTCTTGTTGTTGTCACATGCTAAGTGTTATGGTTGATTTTCTGCTATTATTTTATACATCTGATTTCTATTTGGAGTCGTCCGATGACACCTACTTAGTACATCTGACTCGTATTGACTCCTACTTGTATTTTTCTTTATTTTTCTTTTGTCGAGTGCAGCGAGTATCCCATTGACTTTGACTCGCCCTCAACTCGAGACGATCATCGGTATATCAGATTTCAGGGTGAGCTAATCTTGTAGCTTGTGTTGGATCCTATCAATTATGGCATGATGTCCTTATTTTTCAGACATAGACTATTTTATTTATCTATTTTGGTGTTGTTATTTTTAGACATAGTATTTGAGATTAGATGTCCTTGATATGATGACTTTCAGGTTTTAGGAAATATTGTGTAATAGAAATTATAGGTTTTGTTATTCTTGCTTTTATAAGTTGAACTTCTGCATAATATAAGTTGAATAGTTATCATTTGTTGGGATTTATATCATTGGTTTGCTCACTTAGGAGGTTAGGTGTGGATGCCACTCACAGTCCATTTTGGGCCGTGACATATCTATGAATTAATGTACAAAAAGTCAATAACTTAAGATGAAAAATGTAAAACAAATAATTTTATGCCTAAAACTAGAAACCCCAAATTTCTTTTTATTTGATTTTGATAATAGAAATAAAGTTTATAATTCATTGTAGTTAATCTTTGATTTTATAAAAAAAAAGAAGATAATAGTTATTAGGAGTGTTATTAATAACCTTACATGAAGTTTTTATACTTATCTTTCGATAGATCATGCAGTGTGAAGAACTCATCCTTAGTGAACCGACCCTGAAAAGTGCCCGAAAATGTGCCTCGGAAGTGCCCGAAATTGTATTTTCCAATGCGATATCAAAAATTCAACTTCATATTCTTGATCAGGAGTCCTTTTGAGTGCAAAATAGGTCTAACCCCGATTTAAGAGCAAACGATTAGCAATTTCAATTTTCGCAATTTTGCTTATCCAGTGTCTATCCGTGATAGTATCGCGACATGCCTCCATCGCGGACTTGTGGAAATTCTTCCTTCACGATAGGTTCCCATCGCAGACCTGTGTAAATTCTTCCCAGTGATTTTTCTTGTGGTCCAAGGCTTTTAAGTCTTGAGCCCAAGTGTCCCCAAACGTTAATATACCTATAGTTAGCCATTTTTCACCCTCATATCATTCTAAACATTCCCCAATACTTATTCAAACACTTAGCCATATATTTTACTCCTAAACTCAAGTTTGAAAAACCTCTCCAAATCTAAGGATTTCCTCTCAAGCTTCAAGTCTCCATCTCCAATCTTTATTAAGTTCATCTCCAAGGCTAAGATATGTGGGTTTCTTTCATGGGTTCCTTTCACCCATGATACTCAAGATCTTTTACTAAAAATTGCATGATTCAAAGTTGATTTACTCATGGGCCTCAATTATTATGAAATTCACTACACACTATGTTCGGTTAATGAAATTGTGACTGTTTTACTATGTTTGGAGCTATGAATCTGAGGTCTATGGTGAGAATCGATGAAGGGTCTTGAGGTATATTATTTGAGGGTGTTACCATCTATTGATGGATTTACATAGATTTTTCTAGCATGATATCACTCTTGAATTGCGTGATTTTACACTACATTACACACCCTCTAAGTGTTTGATAAAATGTCTGGCTATAGATTCCTGAGGGATTGAAGGACCAATGTATGTCTTATGAGTTGAATGACTATATGATGATCAAATGATGTTTAGATGGTGATGGGATTAGGAAGAAAAGGAATGTATGTGTATGATGATGAAACGAGTGTATATATATATATATATATATATATATATATATATATATATATATATATATATATATATATAA
>JAABOM020063262.1:0-43270 GCA_011800125.2 Solanum clarkiae | reverse complement strand
GGAACTTACATGTGCATAGGCCTTTTCCTGGGGAAACCTGGGAGAAACAAAACTGTGCGCTGGTGCATGGGCGACCCGTGGATGGCAAAGCGGATAATATATGCACGTGTGGGGGCCGGGCTGTTACAATTTTGACCCTTTTATTCTCTCATACCTATACTAATACACTCAAAACTCTCTCAATCAAACTATTAAACCCAAAATATTTTCACTTCTCTCAGGTTCTCTCTTCCTCAAGTTTAAGATAAAATCAACCTATGGTTTTAAGTTCTTCTTTCCAAATCAAGGTTCTTCCATTATTCATCTACCAAGGTATGTGGGTTTCATCCATGGGTTCCTTTCACCCATGGAGACCCAAATTATTTTCTACTCCATTCTTTAATTTCAAGTATGTAATTCTTCATGGGTTTTCATATTATGATTTCAATTACTTATATTATGAATTTATTGATATTAGTTAACCTATATAATTATGAAATAATGTTTTATTTCATAGGATGGATGTTATATCTTGGATTCTTATATTATGAAAGTTAGCGTTTTAAAGATATTTGATGAGTTTCCTAAAATTGGTGTTAAATTGATGGATTCTACTACCTATATGCATGAGAAACTATAAACTAAGTTGTTTCACTTGGAATTTATGAATTTACATGAGGTTTCTTTACAAGACAATTTGGGGTCATGAAGATTTTGATATGGTTTCTTAAATTATCTTTTACATTGGTGAATCCTACTATCTTATACATTGAATAGCTAGTAATTTTCATGATTCCATGACTAATTGTGTTATTTCCTTACGTATGAAATTTTGGGCGATGAAGTTGATGGAGATTGCTTGATTTTACTTAAATTCATACTTCCTTTATTATTATTGAATATGAATTAAGTCTAAATCACATGAATTTCATGAATTGGAGTAAATTGACTCATGTATCATATTGATTTCAAGTAATGGGTTTATGAATTGGTTTATGGATTACTTCAAGTATAGGTTGGTTGTCGTGGATACATATGAGTATGCATATTTCCTTCAAGTTTCAAGATCTTAAAACTAATTTACATGTATTAATGCATTAATTCATGAGATATTCCATGACATGACATACTCTTAGAATGGTATTGAAGTCAAGAATGAATGAATGATTGTGATATGAGTTCTCTAACCTAACTACGATTATGAGATAATGATAGCTCGTCAGTAGAGGCATAGACAAGATTTAAGAGTTGTCCTTATGATGACGATTAATATTCTAAATTCTTATGGGATGAGTTCATAGAATACCTCTTCATATTAAATGACTCTTGCTGTCGCTCAACTCGGCTACTCGAAGAAAGCAGGGGTGGTCATCGTCAGCATATTACCCAACTTTAGAGGTCGGGGTCGAATCCCACAGGGAATAATGTGTTGGTGAATGAGTAAAGCAAGAACCTAAGACTACTAGATTTTGACTCGATAGGCAAGTACCAAGCAGGACTTCTAACTAAATTAGGAAAATTAAGCTAACAACTACTCCTAAATACAATTGGGTAAGGATTGATCAAGCAAGGGAGAAAGGATAGGGGATATGAGAATTAATAAAAACTCAATCGATCCATCACATTTAGTTTCAAATAAACCCTACAGGTAGGCTAGGTTGCTTGTAATCACCCTAACTAGGGAAGTGATGTTCCGAAAGAGCAAACTACGTCCTCTTACGCACTGAAAGACATGCTTGGCTTAAGCACATTGAAGCAAAACTCCCAAAACTTTAGTCGTTGAGTCCCTTTTGAGGCTCTCAACTTGTAAACCCATGACTATCGTGCAATCTTCCCCCTAACTACACCAACTAGAGCAATAATTGAAGAACTAAGCTAGATTCAAGTAGCTATCTCAAATCTAATTTATACAAGAAAATAGGTATGAACCCATAAATAAATTTAATCAATTAGAGCAATTTAGGAGAAACCCTCTTGATTTCACGAAGAAATCATCAAATAATCATGAAAGTAAGAGTAATCAAAATCCACATATAAATCAATTACCAAGCTTCAGTTACATCTACAAATTTAGCATTCAAGAACAAGGAAGGAAAGAGTGAGTGAAATATAAATACAAGTAAAGCCCACACTCTTTAATCTACTCAAGAATTTGTAGAAAACTTGCTTTAAATCCTAACCCTAAACTAAAATCTACACTAAGGTATGTTCTTCTTTTTCCAGAATGTATGAATTTTCTCCTTTATATCGTGTATTCTCTCGCAATTCTCTAAGTATCAAGAATAAAGGTTAGGAATGCATGTATATTATGATTTTACGATTGAAAATGGTGAATTTACAGAGCTACCCCGATACTGGTCGCTGCAACATTACACAATCACGAAAGTTGTTTCTTTTTATGCTTTGCCTTTGCGCCTATGTCTCGTATGTTTGCACTTCTCTGCATTTTGTAGCTCCATGATCATGGGCTGAAGGCTACATTTGTGGAGTGTGTGCTATCGGGTACCATTTTGTTCACTTAAGCTCCATTTGGCTCCAATTCAGCTCCAATCTTCAATTCTTCTTAGTAAAGCCAAATCTAACCCATATGTACCTGTAACATACACCATTCAAACATAATTAGTCTTAACTTATAAGATTAACAACACAAAATCATAAGAAAAGAGTAAGAAATGAGTGCAAGTTATGCACTCATCAACATCCCCAACTTAAGACTTTGCTTGTCCTCAAGCAAAACAAAACCTACTCTGTAAGCTAGCAATGTACGCACACAATCCCAATTCACTTTTACAATAGTAAAATCATGATCATGACAATGGTTGGTACCAACAATTAGCACTAGTATGTGGATGCCTATCAAGTAACACCCTCATATTTCAAAAGCATCTTTTTCAATTCAAAGCACACATCCAGGGATGACCAAGTGACAACATAAATTCTCAAGGAGTGACTCAAACTCCTAGTCAACTAACAAGTTCCACTTGACTCAAACTTAGAGAAGCATCTATATCACCAATCCATATCAATTTGCATGTCCTCACAAAATAAAGTCCCCAAAACACGCAAGTTCGAGATGTGGCTTTTTAATGAGGATGTATCATATTACTCAAAGTTTGAGACATGGCTTTTTTGGTGAGAGGGGGTGCATGAATAAGGGACAACGACTCAAACACTCACACTCAACAAAAGAACATATTGTGTACACAAATGTCACACCATAGGCTTGCCTTTATTTTCAATCAACATTGGCTCAATTTCATTTGGTTGGAAATCTCAAAGGGCTTTTACGCTTATAATGTAGGTCAAGGGTGGAGTTGGATACAATTTGGATCATAGTGGCTAACGCTCCTTAAATCCCCTATGCAACATTCATTCTTTTTCAACTTTTTCACTTTTTCTTTTCTCCGCATCACACATTAATGCACATTTAACCCTTCTTTTCCATTTAGGTGCCCCACTTGCAACCTTTTTTCTACGTTTTGGAGGGTTCTTTTCACTCGAGCACTTTTTTATTTTTTTTTTCATTTTGAAAGTACTCTTTTGTTTTCTTTTTATTCCTCCATTAATTTTTCCTTTTTTTCTTTTTCTTTTCACAAGCCCCCAAGTGGTAGACACCCATCCTTTTTCTCCTACATCACCCCCAACTTAGGCTTATAGCCTCAATAGTCACAAACTTGCAAAACTCAAGAAGGGATAAAGGTTTAAAATAGTGATATCTTTTCAAAAAGGTTCAAGACTTGTAATCAATACAAAGGATTAGGATCAAAAGGGACAATAGGGATAAAATCAATACATTTGGTGGCTATTTAGGCTAAGTGGACTCTATTCAAACCAAAGAATGCCTAAGATCGTCTTCCCAACCAAAGTCTATCGAGACCAACAAGGAAAGTTCTAGGTGACACAAGTACAAACAAGGAACAGAAAAGAAAAAACTCACAACTCACATGACATGCAAAAAACAAGAAGGGATCAATATAACTCTCAAATAAGGTGTAAGGGACTCATTTTTCAAATATATCCATCTAGCAAGTAAGAGTCACAAAAAGAGTGAAAGTGTTGTCTCAAAATCATCCCAAAACCATTTAACTTCAAAAATTGGAGGGGTAAATATTTTCACAATCCACAACACTTAACTAAATATGCTAGTACCAAATAAGTCACAATCCCAATGTATAGCTCCAACTAGAGTCAATGGCTACTCAGATATCACCAAAGACCTTAATCTACGCATACACACACTCACACACCCAATTGACGATTTACCCTTAAGAAATCATCACTCCATCCATCATCAGGAATCATCGATTATACACACCATAAAAGGAAAAATAAGAAGCTGCCAAATCTACCAAAATGGATAAACCTAAACACAATATATTGAAGCTCATGAAGGGTGTGCCATTGTTAAAACAAGCAATTAAAATTTATTCAAATCATAGGAGCACCCCTAACTACAACTGTACTATGACCTCACAGTACTACTATAAAGTAAACAAAGTGGTGCGGGACTCCCTGATATGATCACTTGGCACTCTACCCCAAATCTCCTCTCCACAGTTGGTTTCCGAGTTGAGTTGCTGTCGTGCGATTAACTCCAATCAGCTCCTTGACGTAGTATATTGAATCCTGGAGCTTTAGTCTTCTTCTCTCACCTCTAGCAAGATTTGGGCTCTACAAATTGTGTGTTTTTTAGACCCATGTCCACCCAATTAGACCTACCATCAAAACCACATTACAAGAGCATCTTATTTATGTTAAAAGTCATGGATTTAGGAAAGAGAATCAATTAAATATAGTTTGTATTGGGCAGTGAGTTGTTTCTACTTGTGATTGGTGACATATTGCATTTTGCATTTGCGGTCACTCTAGCGCATTCATGGAGTTCAAGGAATGCCAAGCCTTCACATTTATGACAAATTATCTGCATTCACGAAATGCCAAAAATTTCCCAGACTAGTGCGATCATGGTAAAATGCCCATGTTCATGGATAACAATAGTCACTAGTATCATATTTTGATTTTATAGAGACATTTTGTCAAACACATGATAAACATACGTTCTCGACTTTATTTTGACAACCATCACCCCTAAATCCACCCCTAATAACATTCACTTACCACCCAAAACAACAAATAATAGGTTAGCATTAAAATCCACTCCATTTCTCAGCATTTAGATCCAGAATCTATTTCCAAAATACCCAAAGGTTGGGCACTCAACAATCAAAGTTGAACCTCAGAGAGCATCAATAGATAAAATCATCAAGGCATCAAACTTCATAAATATAAGATGAGAGATTAAGCAAGGAGACCATACCCATGTCATAAAGTTTCCTAGTTGCGCAGACTAACAATTACGAACAAGAAAAGATATGGAGTGAGGTGGTCATACCTTTGAACAGATGACCAACCAGGATGAAGAAACGAGAAGTTCAGTTGTTCTTTGAAGACATATGAGATTCAAAGTTATAAAGGGATTGTTTACCTCACACTTGATTTTGTTCCATGCTTGTGATCTCCTTTTCCTGAATGTTTCAGAAAAAGTCATCAATACCTTGTCTTTTTATTCTAGGCACTTGTGCAGCATACTGCCTTCGAGGAAATTAAGCATGATCATGTCGCATCACCAAATCCATACATTCTATATTCACGAAACTAAATCACCATCGCAAATGTTGATTGAGTGCCAGAACTGGGCTATTGTTTTTTGCAATTTTGGGCAATCTCAAGCCCAATTGGGCGGTCCACCCTTGTGCAATAAACCGCGGTCAAAACACCCATTTTCATTCTTTTTCAATTTTTGATGGTGTTTCCACCTACTTCTTCAACTCTAGTCATCTTGATACTTCAAAACCTATGCAAAACCACTACCAAAGACTTGAAAATTCTGAAGGTTAGCCAAAAATTGAAAACAAAAATTAAGAAGCTATTCTAAAAGTTTAAAATACAAGAGTTTATTAAAATATGGACAATTTAATTCCCCACCCATTTGTTTTTCCACTTTTGAGGAAATGAATCTCCTCCCCCCCCCCCCCAAATTTCAAAATGATTTGCCATTTGACCTCATGAGGAGGGTGATAAAAGACTATCAACATTTTCCACCGGTCTCTCCACTTTGAGGACTTGAATTGTCTACCCAACTTGTCATCAACTTTCCTTTGAGGTTCCATGGGTAGAGATGGGAGTGTCAAGAAGTCTTCTTCAAATTTAGCTTCATACCTTATGGCCTCCAAGTAGGAAACACTCCCAACTTCTAATGAATCAAACTTACCATTTAAGATTTTTACGGCTTGCTCTTGCAACTTTAGGATCATTTCCTTAATTTTGGCCTCTTGGATGATTATTGGACTTGATGAAATCCATAGGTTTCATATCTTTTCCACATCAAGCTTCTCTCCTTCTTTTTAGGGCTCCAACTCATAGTTGGCCACCTTTGAGTTGGAGGCTTCACTAAGGAGATTGAGAGATATAAAGCAAGGTTAGTGGCAAGAGGATTCACACAAACCAAAGGAATAGACAACACTACAGAGCGAGTTGCTCTTCTAGGCGGGCTGCTGTGTGACAACACTACAGAGAAAGCGGCGCTTTCGTGTAACATGCTATTGTCTCAACGCCCTTATGCTCACTTCATTACTTAGTTTCAAGTCGACCTCCAAAACATTAATCTCCCATTCAAACTGGTCCACCTCGTAACCTCTTAGCAACAAGCAAGCTCCTAAGATCATCCCTCGTGTTAAGCAATTAGTGCCTTTGGGCCCCTTCTTTGGCAAATCTAAGATTCAAGTCGGTGAGTCATTCTTAACTCACAACACTCTCATCTCTATTCACTTCCTCAACACCATTTTGTTCACCATGAAGTGCAATACTTCGAAAGAGATAGAAAAAGGGCTTAGATTCCTCAAGAAAGCGTTCATCATAAATAGCTATATAATAAAAGGAAAATAAAGATAACAAAAAGAAGTACTCACTAGACAAAGAAAAAGGAGTAGAATACAAGTCCTAAATCAACTCAATACGCCTATTGTTCCCTGGTAACAGTGCCATTTCTGATGTCACTCAACCCGTCTACTCAAAGAAAGTAGGGGAAGGGGAAATCATCATCAACATA
This sequence comes from Solanum clarkiae, assembly GCA_011800125.2. Classification (NCBI taxonomy): domain Eukaryota; kingdom Viridiplantae; phylum Streptophyta; class Magnoliopsida; order Solanales; family Solanaceae; genus Solanum; species Solanum clarkiae. The sequence goes on along the minus strand of JAABOM020063262.1, from coordinate 36,183 downwards.
TTATCCAACTTTAGAGGTTGGGGTCAAATCTCACATGGAACAATGTGTCAGCGAATGAGTAGAGCTAGGACCTAAGACTACTTGATTTTGACTTGATAGGTGAATACCAAGCAAGATTTCTAACTAAATAGGGGGAGGGGGGAGAAACTATGCTAACAACTACTCCTAAAAACAATTGGGTAAGGATTGATCAAGCAAAGGAGCAAGGATAGGGGATATGGAAATCAATAAAAACTCTAATCATCCATTGCACTTAGCATCAAATAAACCCTATGGGTAGGCTAGGTTGCATGTAATCACCCCCACTAGGGAAGTGATATTTCGCAAGAGCTAACTACAACCTATTACACGACCCACTCAAATACATACTTGGCTTGAGCACCTCAAAGCAAAACTCCCAAAACCTTAGACATTAAATCCATTTTAAGGCTCTTAACTTATAAACCTATGACTACCATGCAGTTTTCCCCCTCAACTATACTTGCTGGAGGAATAATTGAAGAACCAAGCTAGATTCAAGTAGCTACCTCAAATCTAATTTTTACAAGAAGATAGGCATGAACATATAGATCAATTCAAGAAATTAGAGCAACTTGGGAGAAACCCTCTTGATTTTGCAAGTAAATCATCAAAAAACATGAAAACAAGAGAAATAATCACGACCCACATATAGATCAACTACCAAACTTCAGTAAATATACAAATTTAGCATTCAAGAACAAAGAAAGAAACAACAAGTGAACGATAAATACATGTGGATCCCACACTCTTAAGTCCACTCAAGAATTTGTAATAAACTTGCTCTAAATCCTCACCCTATACTGAAATCTACACTAAGGTGTGTTCTTCTTCTTCTTGAAGAATGTGCGAATGTTCTCCTCTGTATCATGTGCCCTCCCTCTATTCTCTATGTCTCATGAATGAGGGTTAGGAGTGCATATGAATACAATAGTGAATTTCCAAAGCTACCTCGATGCTGGTCGCTACAATAGTTTGCGATTGTGCTCTACATTTGTGGAAGTTGTATCTCCTTATGATTTGTGTTCACGCTAGAGTTCACGCATTTGTACTGCTCTTCTTGTCACATCTCTAAGATCACGGGCGTGAAGGCCACATTTGCAAACTGTATCTGCAGCCAGGTACCATTATGTGCATTTCAGCTCCATTTGGCTCCAATTCAGCACCAATCTTCCATGTTTCTTAGTAAACCCAAATCTAAACCATATGTAACTATAACATACACCATTAAAAGCATAACTAGTCTCAAATTATAAGATTAATAACATAAACTCATACGAAAAGAGTAAGAAATAAGTGCAAGTTATGCACTCATCAACTCTATAATTCATGCTTATGGTTATTCTATGAAAGTTTTACTTAGCACTGAGTTGACCTTGGGATGAATGAGAAAGTTCTCCGTTACCATTAGTAGAATCCTATTTTTCCATAACTACGTGCCACTGTAGGGAATAAAAGTCACCCACTAATACAAGTTGATTTCTAGACCACCCGCTAGTAGAGGCTTGCTTAGTATTTATCTTTAAAATGGATCCAATTAGGCATCTCAGCAGGTCACCTTGGCAAGTGATCTCCCCCATTCTTCTGGTGTAGGGAGAACATTGGGACTCCATGGTTTAGCTCACATAGTTTATGACGGTTAAAGGTTGCTCTCACATATGTTCATGTTCTCCTCATATTCCCAAAATGTCCTTCTATGATGATTTATGATGGTTCCTTCATATTATGTCTAAAGGTATTTCAAAGTTACTATGACTCATTGTTTCACAAGTTCAAATGGTAATTTCTCCTAAAGGTATATGGCGATGTCTTTAAGTATGTAAGGTGGTCCCCATTATGATTACTAATATTTCTTTCATAATAAAATAGTTGTTTATGTAAAGTACATATTGTTCACCCAAGGATATTAATATTTTATTTTTTCATAAGAATAAATGTTTTTTACTAACCTAAGTCTATGTGCCTCATCATGCATTCAAGTAAGAGTAAGTTATTTATTTCTCATATGCATTATCTTAAGTTCTATGCTAAAGTAAAATGTTTAAATGATCTCCCATATGCATGCTCCTAGTATATATGATTTCCTTATTCACGACTATGTTCATCCATGCATCCTACTTAGTTCTTTCTAAAATTGCCTTTGTATGTTCATATGATATTGGCTCAACTACAACTTACAAATGCCCTTGAAAATGTATCATTTTAACATGAGATTTTATTATTTTCATGTCATGTATTGCGTACCTAAATACCAGTACATTTCAAAGTACTAACATATACTTCTATGCCTATATGATTTAATCATATAGAGATCGATGCTCCTCGATATCCTCCACATAGCTAGCATCACAATGTTGCAGTAGAAGTTGGTGTGTCCTCTAGTTGGTATGTCATTACAGTCAGTTAAGGTTCACTCCCACAAGCTTATGACTCTATGATATGGTTCCATTGCATATGATCTTTTATGCATTTACTTTTCATTGACATTAAGCGATTTACCTTATTCATACTTAGGCTTCTGTTAAGTATTATTTATACCTTATATATATGTTTTACTTATGAGTGATAGCATTATAATTTCTTGATTCCATTCTGTCTCACATTTTTAGTGCATTCAGAAGTACAAACGTATATATTTCCAGCATGATTTAACCATGTAGGGATAGTTACTCCTCCATTGGCTCGCGTCTAGTTTTACGACGTTCAAGACTAGTACTTTTTTGTGGTGAACCCTTAGTTTGGTTCTCAACCATTTTCTTCTTGCTGTGTATTTCAGATACTATATATATATGTTGGCCTTTTGAGGATTTTACATTCTATGTTGCTTTTATATGGAGTCTTTTCTATTTGATGGAAACCTACTGTTCTTGGTTCCGTCTATCTATATTTTGGTCGGTATGCCTTATTGTAAGGATCCAGATTTTGTACGACCTTAATGGAGCTTTGAATTTTGGTTCTGGAAAATTTTGGACCAAGGTGGCGCTTCATGGAAGCCTTCATAGTCTATGTGAAGCTATACAAACCATGTAGAGCCTTTTTATGGCCCTTGGCCTTATGTGAGGTGTGTGGGATTTAACATGGAGTTTGGGACTAAGGCATACCGTACATGGACCCTACACGAGCCGTTTGAGGCTTCAAAAACCTTGTGATGGACCATGTCATAGCCTTGACCTTGAAAATCCACAGTTTTAAAGCCAATGAATGTCACATGGACCATCTCATGGACCGTATGACCCTTTACATTCTCTGATGTTCCCCGTATAGGTGCTGGAGAGAAAATTTTCTAAGTATTGGATCACTATCTCGGAACTTTATCATGAAGGATTTTTTCTAAGTGAAGTGGTACGGAGGAGTGTAAGGTTTGTATACCTTGGTACGGACTGTGAGACCAACTGTATATATGCCTATGTTGAAATTTTCTAAATATGGGATTACCATATTGGAGCTTCAGCAGGAGAAATTTCCTAAGTGTTGGATCAAGGAGCAAGTATATGGCCCATACACATTATCATGGGCCCTATACCCTCTTTGAGACCCCCGACTTCAATTTTTCTACTCATTTCATTAATGGAGGTTTTGTAATTATGGTTTATCCTAAGGATCCTTTGTGACTTTCTATGCTACCTAAGGACATTCAAACGACCTGTACTTTATTTCTCTCATTTGAATTCATTCCTACACTTAGAATTATACTGAACTCTCCTTGAATCTCCTCCATGTGGGATTGATTCTTGGTCCCTTTCAACTAAGAAGACCCCAAACTCTTCACTTGAATTTCATGAAATTTGGCTTATTTAAAGTATGGGTTTGGAAGACTATTGTTTATTAAATTTAGTTGAAGTATGAGCTATGCTTATTTGTTGATTTTAAATTGATTTAAGCTCTAATGTGTTGAGTTACATAAGTATTATGAAGATTTGATTATGCATTATCTCTTTAAAGTTTGATCTAAGCATAGATAATCAATATTGTGATTTAAATATGGATTTTACTAGAATTTCGTATTATATTGTTGATTTTAGATTGAATCTATGTTATCTGTTGCTATTCATATATCATTCGTAGCATATGCATTCACGAGCATTGGATTTTATAAAAATTATGAAGAAGGTTAAGCCCAATTCATTTTATATATAGGATTTTGATAAAATTATGGTTATGATAAGAATGTAATCACATAAATATATATTGTTATTGGCTCTTCGATCATATAGGGTGCTTGCACTATATTGTTACGTGAATGAGCTATTCCTATGCATGAAAAGTATAGATTGAGTTGTGATTTGACTTTTTAGCGCAAGTATGAATGATTATGAAGAATGTTTGGCTTTTGAGCCTAAATGTGCATTGAAAGGATTTGAAATGACTATTGCCTCTTTCAAAAGCATGTATATGTAAATGTATTCTCGTGGGATGTTTTGAATTAGCAAAAATGGATTTGGGGCGTCAGCGCTATCTCTAAAGGTCCTCTCCCTTTCCTTGAACTATCTGCCAGCATAGGTGTATGGTAGCTATCACGACCCAAGCTTAGGTCCTAGAAGTGACACGGCGCATGGGGAACCTAAAAGGACCCCAGCAAGCCTCTTAACATATCATTCCACATCCTTAGTTGCAGAAGCAATAAAGTACCTATAAAACATTAGAAGAAAGGGTAAAAGGGCTAAGGGGAAACTTCTATATAATGAACAACAAGATTCAATAGAGACAAAGCTCATGGCATAAATATATAACATGTCCAACGACACCTCTATAACATAAAGATAAGAGCGGGGGCCAAGACAAAGCATCAGGACTCACCCTCATAGTTAATACATAATTAAAAGAGAGAAAAGTCTCCCCGGATTAGAGGAATCACCAACAAGTTTGATAGAAGTCATACTAGCCATGTGGAGAAGGAGGATTTGATCAAGCGGTGCACCGGTTCCTACACGGTGACATCATGTAGGCATAGAGTATACGTTAGTATATTTGAATGTACTATGTATGTAAGATGCAATGCAACAAGAGGTAATTGACATGATCAAAATGCATAAGTAAAGGCAATGAGTAACATATAGCAATATGACATGTATGATCAATGCTTAAAACATGCTTACAAAGAACATAACATATGTGTAACTAGTGAACACTATCTATTGGTGGGTCTTCATACCCTACCACCTTTGGTGATTGCGGTACTAACCCCGTCAATAGGTTGGTGAATCATCTCACCCTACCAACTGTGGTGCCGGAGTACTAACCTCCCGGTAGGTTGGTGCATCATCTCACTCTACCACTCGTGGTGCTAGAGTACTAACCCCCTGGTAGGTTGGTGGATCATCTCACCCTACTACCCATGGTGCTAGAGTACTAACCCCGCGATAGGTTATCAAGGTACTAACCCCTTGACAAGGTTAACCGACGCATAACCCCCGATGGTCACATTCCAACACTATATAGGAGAATATCATATTTATATATATACATTCATCTCATTATCATTTCGTCATCATATTATCACCATATAGTCATTCATCTCATATGACATGTATGGACCTTCAATCCCTCAACAAACCATATCTGGACATTTTATCAAACACTTAGAGGGTGTGTACTTCTAGTGTAAAACCATGCAATTCAAGAGTGAAATCATTCTAGTAAATTCAATGTAAAACCTTCATTAGATACTTGGTAATACCCTCAAGCAATAAACATCAAAACCCTTCATTAAACCTCTCAAAAGATCTTAGATTCATAGCTTAAAACATCGTAAAAAAATGACAATTTCATAAGTCCAAAAATAGTGTGACGTGATTTTCATAATAGGTAAGACCCAAGATTGAAACAACTTTAAATTATGCAATTTAGAGAAAAAGGAAGCTTGGACGTCATGGGTGAAATGAACCTATGAAAGAAACCCATATACCTTAGCTTTGGAGATGAACTTGATGAAGATTAGAGATGGAGACTTGAAGCTTGAAGGAGAATCTTGAGATCCAGATGAGGGTTTGAGACTTGAATTTAGGAGATGAAATATTGGCTAAGTATTTTAGTGAGTACTGGGAAATGTTTAGAATGATATGAAGGTAAAAAATGGCTAAGTATAAGTATTTTCACTTTTGGGGACACTTAGGCCCAAGATTTAAAAGTCTTGGACCACAGGAAAAATATCTGGAGAGGAAATTGTACATGTTCTTATCGTGGAAAGGACACGAAGATCCTTTTTCTTCATTTGCGCATCCTTGGCGCATCACGCCAAGGGCGCGAAACGCTCTCTGGAAATTGAAATTTGGAAATTTTAAATTTTGATACGATTTCTTTACAATTGGAGCTAGACCCTTCTCCCCCTAATTTTGACCCCTTGAGAAAGAATATGAAGTCACATTTTTGATATCATGCATAGACCATAACCCAAATGGAATGAAAACCTTTTCTAGTCTTGGAAACCCAACCACAAAATCCATATTAATCACCTCCCACTTCCAAGTGGGAATCTCTATGTCTTAGGTTAGGCCACCAGGCCTTTGATGTTCGGATTTGACTTGTTGATAACTATGGCAACCGGAAAAAAATTTGGCAATGTCCCTCTTCATGCCTCCCCACTAATACATATCCCTCAAGTCTCTGTACATTTTGGTGGAATCGGGGTGGATAGAATAAGAAGAGTTATGAGCCTCATCAAGGATTTTCTCCCTCAAACCATCATACACAACCTACTTTGGTACCTAAGGGCACCGTCTCCCCATTGGGAGGAAACCTCCACTTTGCCCTCTTTCACCAAGGCCTTCAATTCAAGCAAGGAGGAATCAAGATCTTGTTTCACTATTAATGTGCTACCAAATTACAGCTTATTTGGTGCCTAAAACAAAGGTTTTGTGAGTTCTTGAAATGACTTTTTAGTGTTTTGATGTGTTTTTGTGTTACTCTGGTAGAAAAGTTAGGTTGGCATGATTTTGAAGAAAAGTTGCAGATTTTGCTTAATCATAGGCCATACGAGCCATCCTACGAGTCGTAGCTCATTCTACGAATCGTAGTTTATGTTATAGTAGGAATTAGAGAAAAAAAATTAGAAATCTACCAAGTGAAGGCACCCCTACGAGCGTAGCCTACGAGTCATACGATACACTATGACTCATATAGTTGGACTCATAGCAAGAATTAGAGAGCCAAATTGTTGGACCAAAAACTGATGACCAAGACTACGAGACCAATATACAAGTCATAGCTCGAGTAACGACTCGTACCTATGGGTCATACCAGTTCAGTCCAAGATGTCAAGACCCTGATAAGAGACCCTGACTACAACTTGTAGGCCAACCTATGAGTCGTAACTGCGAAATTTATCAAATGCCAGTTGTCTTTTCGGCATAATTCCTAGGGCTATTTTGTAAATGGTATAAATAGTTTAAGTTAGGTTTTTGAAGGAAGTTCGAGCACTAGACATTTATCCATTACATTTTGAAGCTCTTGTTAGATTGTTAGAGTAGATTATTGTTCTCTTTGGGAAACTCATTTTTGGGTTGCAAATCTTGCTTTGTACTCATTGTGGATCAGTCAAGCTTATAGATTTGGAACTTGTGGTGGCTATCTCCTTCATTGTTATTGGTGAAACTCTCAACTATGTCTATTATGTGAATTTTTGTGTGTTTTATCTTAGCCATGAGTTGCTAAACATCCACAACTTGGGGTTGTGGGGACCATGGGTAGTTGACTTGAGATGACCTAGTTCTTGTGCATATCTACGATTGGCATTTTGCATGTATTGTTTATTTCCCTTCATGACTAATGTTGTTTGGTGGTGGCCAACACCAAACCCTGCCTACTATCACGATCCCGACCAAGGTAGTGACGAATAGGAAAAGGGAAGTAGATGACAGTATTCGGTTGATGCTTTCCCATCTAATCGACCAAACATGACCAAGGGGAGGTTGACTAGGGAAATAGGTAACGATTAGTTGGCACGCCATAGTGGCCGACCAAGCGCCATGGTGAAATTCAACCTTCACCTTCACAAGAGGGCTGGAAGAACTTAAGCTACCATCTTGTATGCGATTCACCGATCATAGTTATGTTACCTAGGGTAATTGAGTCAACGAGCCATAGGGAACACAATTCCCAAGTTGTCTCCAAAATAGAGTGTTTTCCAGAATTTCAATTAGTGTTTATTTTATGTTGTCTTTGAATCAGAACAACCCCCCTCAGGAGATTGTAGTTATAGATACTAGGAATGATTGGTAGTGAAATCTTATAGTCATGCCCTATATTCCTTGTGGATTAGACCTTAGCCTGGGTTAGGTTAATTACTGATAACGACCGCTTTCTTATTAGAGTGTGACCATCATCATCTATCACCTCATCTACCAAGGAAGGCCTAGAACCATCATCATCAACAACAACACCATAATTACCAACCTCTTACAACCTAATCCCCAATCTAGACAATCGGTGCAACCCCCTAGCCATCTCCTTATCACCACTATCAACATGAGCTAGGCTACCCATAGGCACTCTACTCAAGGAATCCACCACAACATTTGCCTTACCAAGGTGTTAACACACAGTCATATCATAGTCCATAAGAAGTTCTAGCCACCTTCTTTGTCTCAAGTTGAGATCTTTTTGAGTGAAGACATATTGGAGGCTCTTATGATTGGTGAGCACATCAACATGCACCCCATACAAATAATAACACCCTATCTTTAATGCAAACACCACTACTGCCAATCCAAGATCATGAGTAGGGTAGTTCTTGTCATGAACTTTGAGTTGCCGAGAAGCATAGCTATCACCTTACCATTTTGCATTAGCACATAACCTAAACCAACTCTAGAAGCATCACAATACACAACAAATCCCTTAATCCCATCTAGTGTGATAATATGGGAGCAGACACAAGATTATATTTCAAGGTTTAGAAGCTCCTCTCACATTTATCGGTCCATTCAAACTTAACCTTCTTTTGGACAAATTTTGTCATACGAGAAGAAATAGAAGAGAGCCCATTCACAGACCTCCGATAGTAACCTGCTAGGCCTAAGAAACTTCTAATATCCGACAGGGTCAATGGTCTAGGCCAATTTCTAATCAAATCGGTCTTCTTAGTATCCACCTTAATACCATCCCTCGACACCACATTCCTTAGGAAAGCAACCTACTTCAACCAAAATTCACACTTCTCATATTTAGCATACAATCTCTCGTCCCTTAATCTTTGCAACACAACCCTCAAATGACCCATATGCTCCTCCTCACTATGTGAATAGATCAAAATATCATCAATGAAGACCACAACAAAGGAATCAAGGTAGGGTTTAAAGACCCTATTCATAAGGTCCATGAAGATCGCCGATGCATTGGTCAACCCAAAAGATATAACCATAAATTCATAGTTCCCATATCTAGTCTGGAAAACCATCTTGGGAATGTCACACTCCCTCACCTCACTTGATGATACATGAATCGAAGATCAATCTTAGAGAAGTGGCTAGCCCTTTGCAATTGGTCAAACAAATCATCAATTCTTGAAAGAGGATACCTATGTCAATACACATTCTAAGAGACCCATCCTTCATTTTCATAAGCAACACCGAGGCAGCCCAAGGTGATTGGCTAGAATAAAACCCTTCTCTAATAAATCTTTTAGTTGTTCCTTCAACTCCGCCGGGGCCACATGGTAAGCGAGAATAGAAATGGGTGGATTATCGGGGAGGAGGTCTATACCAAAGTCTATTTCCCTTTCAGGAGGAGCACCGAGGAGGTCATTTGGGAAGACATCAACAAACTCACTTACAACCGGAACTAACTCTATGGGTAGGACTTTAAACTCCACAGCCTTAACCTTCACAAGATGGTAAAGACACCCCTTAAAGATCAACTTATGGGCTTTAATGTAAGAGATGAATCTACCCTTGATCACCATATTTTGACTTTCCCACTCAAGGACGGGTTCATTTGGGAATTGGAACTTTACCCTACGGGTTCTACAATCTAGAAACATAGTATGCATGCAACCAATCCATCCCAAAAATAACATCAAAATCAACCATATCTAACTCAATAAGATCACAAGGCAAGATTTTATGCAAGATGCAAATGGGACAACTCCTATAGACTCTTCAAGTAACAATAGACGCTCCAATAGGAGTAGACACCTCATATGACTCATGCGACAATTTGGGCTTAACATGGAACTTTTTGGCAACAAAGGGGGTAACAAAAGAGAGAGTAGCACCCAGATCAATCAATGCATACACATCAAAATCAAAGATTTTCAACATACCGGTAACAACGTCGGGCATCTCATAAACCCCTTGCCTCCCATGCTAAGCATAAAATCGATTGTGCCTTGGGGAACCATCTTGTTGGCCACCTCTCCCCAATGGGACCACATGAGCACCTTATGGACAAACCTCTTTGACCTTGTTGCGACTTTGAGGGCAATCCACCTTCTTGGGACCCACTTCCCCATAACCAAAGCATGCATTAGTGTCCCTCAAGCATGGGCCTCTATGACCCTTACCACGTCTTTGACACACATCACTAGAAACTACAACACCCACACCTTGGGCCCTTGGAAAGTCATTGACAAATCTATTAGGAGCATAAGAAGACCCTTCGCCTTAGTGAATCTGGCCACCCTTTTGGAACCTACCCTTGAATGGGGCCTTCTTGGCCTCATGACCCCTCCTCTTCCTCAACTTCTCCCCCTCCATTTGCTCGGCATAGGTCGTGAAATGGGATAAGTCCATGTCACCAATCAACATAGCGGACCAGTATTCGTCACTTACTAGGTCGGACACACCCAACACAAATTTGTTCATTCTTGCCCTTGAGTCAGCAACCAAGTAGGGAGCATACTTTGAAAGTTGGTTGAACTTGAGGGCATACTCCCTCACACTCATGGACCCTTGTCTCAAATTCATAAACTCCACAAATTTAGCTTCCCTGAGTTCAAAAGGGAAGAACTGATTAAGGAAAGCCATTTTGGAATCTTCCCAAAGCACCAACTAGCCAACTCTCTTCTCTTCCTTCCATTGGTTGTACCATATTTGAGCTACCCTTTTGTGCTAGTAAGCCGCCAACTCCGCTTTATCCTCCGACCTCACCCCCATGATAGACAAAATCTTGTAAACCTCATCAATGAATTCTTGAGGATCCTCACTCACATTCGACCTATGGAATTTCGGAGGATTCATTCTCATGAAGTCTCTCACCTGAGAGGCCGGTGTAGGAGCATGAGGGGCTTGGTCCCCTTGGTTGGCTTGATTAGCAATAACTTGTGCAAGCAAGGTGAGAGCATCCCTAAAGTCTCCATTAGCCAGTTGCTCCTCGGGAGTGCGGGCTCATCTTGCTCTAGTGTTAGGTATGAAAAGAACAATCGTTAGGGGAGGAAAGCTTACTTCAACTCCATAGCACGACTTATAACATAAAGAAGGGAAACAATTCCTAAAACGTCTCATAGCCTCCTACTTAGAGTTGTGGTATACAACACAACCATGAATAAGACTCTAATAGACACTGTGTTGGACTCTGAAGATATAACAACCTACTGCTCGGATACCAAGTTTGTCACAACCCAAGCTTAGGGCCTAGTCATGACACGGCGTATGGGAAACTCGAAGGGACCCCAAATAAGCCTCTTAACATATCATTACACATCCTTGGTTGCGAAAATAATTAAGTACAAATAAAGTATTAGAAGTAAGGGTAAAAGGGGTAAGGGGAAACTTCCATATAGTGAACAACAAGAGTCAATAGAGACAAAGCTCATGGCATATATATATAACTTGTCCAACAACACCTTTACTACATAAAGATAAGAGCGGGGGCCAAGACAAAGCAACTGGCCTCACCCTCATAGTCAATACATAATCAAAAGAGAGAAAAGTATTAATAAATAACAAGAGATCATATGTAACATTCCCAGATTGGAGGAATCACCAACAAGTTTGATTGAAGTCATACTAGCCATGTGGAGGAGGAGGAGGATGATCAAGCAGTGCACCTGTTCCTACACGATGACATCATGTAGGCATAGAGTATGAGTTAGTATATTTGAATATACTATGTATATAGGATGGAATGCAAAAAGAGGTAAGTGACATGATCAAAATGCATAAGTATAGGCAATAAGTAACATATAAGTATATGACATGTATGATCAATGCTTAAAATATGCTGACAAAGAACATAACATATGTGTAAGTAGTGACCACTCTCTATTGATGGATCGTCACACCTTGCCACCCTTGGTGATTGTAGTACTAACCCCGTCAATAGGTTGGTGGATCATCTCACCCTCCCACCCTTGGTGCCGAAGTACTAACCCTTGGTACATTGGTGGATCATCTCACCTACCACCTGTGGTGCCGGAATACTAACCCCCTGGTAGGTTGCTGCATCATCTCACCCTTCCACCTATGGAGCTAGAGTACTAAGCCCCCATATAGGTTATCAAGGTATGAACCCCTTGACGAGATTACCCGGCACGAAACCCCTGAGTAGGGCATGGTCACATTCCAATACTATATATTAGAATATAATACTTATATATATATATGCATTCATCTCATCATCATTTCATTATCATATTATCATCATATAGTCATTCACTCATAAGACATGTATTGGACCTTCAATCCCTCAAGAAACCATATCCAGATATTTTATCAAACACTTAGAGGGTGTGTAGTGCTAGTGTAAAATCATGCAATTCAAGAGTAAATTCATGCTAGTAAATTCAATGTAAAAGCTTCAATAGGTACTTGGTAACACCCTCAAGCAATAAACATCAAAACCCTTCATCAAATCTCTCAATAATCTTAGCTTCATAGCTCAAAAAATGGTAAAACAGTTACAATTTCATAAGCCCAAACATAGTGTGCAGTGATTGTCATAATAGATAAGACTTATGAGTAAAAAACTTTAAATTATGCAATTTTGATAAAAAGGAAGCGTGAACATCATGGGTGAAAGGAACCCATGAAAGAAACCCATATACCTTAGCTTTGGAGATGAACTTGATGAAGATTAGAGATGGAGACTTGAAGCTTGAAGGAGAATCTTGAGATCTGGATGAGGGTTTGAGACTTGAATTTAGGAGATGAAATATTGGCTAAGTATTTTGGTGAGTATTGGGGAATATTTAGAATGATCTGAGGGTGAAAAATGACTAAGTATGGGTATTTTCACATTTGGGGACACTTAGGCCTAAGACTTAAAAGTCTTCGGCCGCAGGAAAAATATCTGGACACAATATTGTACATGTTCGCGACACGAAGAGGACGTGAAGATCCTTTTTCTTTATCTATGCGGCCTTGGCGTATCGCACCAGGGGCCCGAAAAGCTCTTTGGAAATTGACATGTGGAAATTTAAAATTTTTGTACGGTTTCTCTAAAATCGGGGTTAGACTCTTTACCCCCTAATTTGTAGCCATGAACAAGAATTTAAAGTCAGATTTTTGATATTACGCATAAATTACAGATATATGAAAATTACGATTTTGGGCACTTTCGAGGCATATTTTTGGGCACTTTTTGCGATCATTTCAGTAGCCATTACCAAAATGATGGGCTCGTAGTGAACCATTACACATTGATATGATATGATTTTGGAAATCCTTCTAAAATAATTTGGTCATAAGGAAGGTTTCTATCCACCGAAATGATTGGGTCGCAAGGTGTGATGTAGATTACCTTTGGCAAGCAATCTTCTCCTACCGATGGAAGGTTTTCATTGGACTAATTTATGTAATCGCTTGCATGAGTTTGATTTATTGGTTATAGTCCATCCCCACTTTATATGAGCATTTTTGCATTCCATGCATCATAGGTTTCATGGCATGTTGTATACTATATCTCTTGCTATATATCTCTTTCTATATTATGTGTCTTTGTCATCTAACATTGAATACAGGTTTGATAAGTCATGTGCATTGCATACCAGCGTATTTAGTACATTTAAACATATTAACACTTACTTTTTCCTACATGATCTAACCATGTGAGGCCGAGGACTACCTTCATCGATCGTATAATGACTAGCTTGGATCTTGAGATACTTGTTGTGGTCAGTCCTATCTTCCAAGGACAAAAAACCATTTCCTCTACCTATGGTGCTTTTGTTTATGTTATTTATTTTAATGGTGAGACCTAGACATGTCTTGATCCCCATCCTATCTTATGGCTAGAGGCGTTGTTTGACATCTTGTAGACCTTTTTATGTTTATATGCTAAGTGTTGTATTAAGAGATCATGTTTATAGATATGGCTATCTATTGTATATCGTTATGTGGATTGGCTATGAGTATTATGAGGTGCTTTTTATGTTATGATGTGAAAGATCCTAAGTGAAACGATCCCAAAAAGTGCCCAAAAATATGCCTCGAAAGTGCCCAAAATCATAATTTCCATATATCTCAAAATTCGTGCGTGATATCAAACATCTGATTTCATATTCTTGATCAAGGGAAAATTAAGTGGAAAATGGGTCTAACCCTGATTTTAGAGAAATCGTATCAAAAATCAAAATCCTAAAAGGATGAATTCAGTGTTGATCCGCACTCCTGGCGCGATGCGGCTGCGGCGCGGACAAGTGTTATGTTTTGCCAGTTTTTTTATCCGGTCCAACGCCTTAGGGTCTTGGGCCTAAGTTTTCCCTTGCATAAAAATACCTAAACATAGTCATATATCACCTTCATATCATACTATACATTTCCCAATACTCTCTCAAACACTTAGACAAATACTTCACCAAAACTTCAAGTGCCAAACCTTATTCCGGATCTTAAGAAATTCACTCAAGCTTCAAGTTCTCATCTCAATCTTCATCAAGGAATTCTCTAAAGTTAAGGTATTTGGGTTTCAACCATTGGGTCCTTTCACCCATGGTGCCCAAGCTTCCTTTCTACCTAAATTACATGTTTCTAAGTTGATTTTACTTATAGGTCTTCTATTATGAATTTGACTATGAACTACGTTGGAGTTTTGTAAAAGTGTGACTATTTATACATGTTTTAAGCTATGAATCCAAGATCTATGATGAGTTTTGATGAGGGGGCTTCAATGTATTTTGAAAGGTGGTATTACCAAGTGTTGGTTGGTTGATTTATTTCAAGATTTTTTTTGCATGAATTCACTCTTTAATTGCATGGTTTTACACTATCATTACACACCCACCAAGTGTTTGATAAAATATCCACTTCTGGGTTCTTGAGCTATTGATGATCCATTGTATGACCTATAACTTGAATGACTTTACGATGATGAAGGGAAGGTATACATATGTTGTTCTCATGAAAAGTATCTATAGTGTTGCAAGTTGACCATATCTAGTTGTGGGGGTGCTAGACCTCAATCACCATGGATAGTGGAGTGTGACCACCATCAAACAATTGAGGGGTTGATACCTCAATCACCATGGATTGTAGGCTGTGACCACCATCAACCAATTGAGGGTTTGATACCTCAATCACCATGGATGGAAGGGTGTGACCACCATCAACCAATTGAGGGGTTGATACCTCAATCACTATAGATAGCGGAGTGTGACTACCATCAACTAATTGAGGGGTTGATACCTTAATCACCACAGATGGTAGGGTGTGACAATCCATAATGTTGGTCCGTTACTACAACGTAATATATTTTATGTAAGCATGTTTTACTTCAAGCATCACTCATACATGCCATATTGCTATATGCTCATTTATTGATTAATTATGCATTTCGATTATGTAGCCTATCTCTTGTTGCATTGCATCCTACATACTTAGTTCATTCAAATGTACTAATGTATACTCTATGCCTACATGATGTTACCATGTAGGAACCGGAGCTCCAATTGATCATCCTCATCCTCTCCGTGACTAGTACTATCTTCTCAAAGCAAGTTTGGTGAGTCCTAAACTTTGGAGATGATATCTCTTGTTCTTATATTATGTAAAGACTCTCATTATCTCACTGTATGCTTTTGACTATGAGGGTGAGCGTGGAAAGTTGTCTTGGCCCCTGCTCAATTTTAGGTGTAGAGGTGTTGCTGGACAAGTTATGTAATGATGCTATAAGCTTGATTCTCTTGACTCTTTTGATGCTTTATGATATGAAAGACTTCCTTTAGCCCCTTTGCCCTTATTTATATTTTTTTATTGTTGTTTAATTGCTTTTATGACCAAGGATGTGTAATGATATGTTAAGAGGCTTGATTGGGGCCCCTTTGGGTTCCCCATTTGCCGTGTCACATCTAGGCCCTAGGCTTGGGTCGTGACAAACTTTGTGTCAGAGCACTAGGTTGTTAATGGTCCTCGACATCCAATGCAGTGTGTTGATTAGAGTCCTATTCATGGTTTTGTTGTGCACTACAACTATGAGTAAGAGACTATGAGACATTTTAAGAAATGTTTCTCTTCTTCATGATCTATGTCTTTCTATAGAAGTTAGGTAAGGTTTCTCCTCTAACCAATGTCCTTTTCCATTTTTAGATCATGCCTAACACAAGAGGAAGAAGAGCCCGCACACCAGGAACAATCGGCTCATGGAGAACTTCAGGATGCTCTTACTTTGCTACCTCAAGCCATGGCTAACAAAGTCAATCAAGGGGCCCAAGACCCTCTTGCTTCTACTCTGGCATCTCAGGTGAGGGAATGTATGAGGATGAACTCATTGGAATCCTATGGGTCTAAAGCGGATGAAGACCCTCAAGAATGCATTGATGAGGTGTACAAAGTGTTAGCTATTATAGGTGTTAGGTCAGAGGAGAAGGCGGAGTTTGTGGCATACCAACTCAAGGGGGTGGCCCAAATATGGTATACTCAATCAAAGGAAGAGAATGGAAACAAAAGTGTGATTCTATGGGAGGAGTTTAACACGGCATTTCTCAACCAGTTATTCCTTTTGAAGTTAAGAAGGCTAAAATGATGGAATTCATGAATTTGAAGCAAGGATCCATGAGTGCAAGGGAGTATTCCCTCAAGTTCAACCAACTTTCTAAATATGCTCCACACTTGGTTGCCGAATCAAGGTCTAGAATGAATAAGTTTATGATAGGTATTTCTGATTTGGTGAATGAGGACTGTCGTGCCGCTATGTATATTAGTGATATGGACTTGTCAAGCCTTATGACTTATGCCAAACAATTAGAGGGGGAAAAATTGACAAAAAGGAGAAGTGGTGAGGCCAAGAGGGCCCGTTTTGATGGTAAGTTCCAAGGTCCCAAGAGTGGTTAGTTTCATCAAGGCCAAGGGTCTTCTCATGCTCCTAATAGAAGGTTTGCCAATGACTACCCAAGGGCCCAAGGTGATGGTGATGTGGTACCTAATGCTATACATCCAAAATGCGGTAGAGGCCATGGTGGCCTATGTTTGGGGGATACTAATGCTTGCTATATTTGTGAGGAAGTGGGTCATAAGAAGGTTGATTGTCTTCGGAATCAAAACAAGGTAAAGATGTTCGTCCATAAAGTGGGGGTCCTAATGTGGTTCCTTTAGGGAGAGGAGGCCAACAAGGTAGTTCCCCAAGGCACAATCAGTTCTATGCACTCTAAGGGAGACAAGTGCTTGATGAGCTGCTCGATAGTGTCACCGGTATGTTAAAAGTCTTTGATTTTGATGTGTATGGATTGATAGACCCGGGTGCTACTCTTCCTTTTGTTACTCCTTTTATTGCCAAAATGTTTCATGTTGAGCCCGAATTATTGTGTGTCTTATGAGGTGTCTACTCCTATTAATGCATCTATGTTTTGCTAGAAACATCTATAGAAATTGTCCCATTTGCATCTTGTATAAAATATCGCCTTGTGATCTTGTTGAGTTGAATATGGTGTATTTTGATTTCATTCTTGGGAGACATTGGTTACATGCATACTATGCCTCTATCGATTGTAGAACCCGTAGGGTCAAATTCCAATTCCTAAATGAACCCATCCTTGAGTAGGAGAGTTATGATATGGTGGTGAAGGGTGGGTTTATATCTTACATTAAAGCCAAAAGTTGATCTCTAAGGGGTGTCTCTACCATCTTGTGAGGGTTAGAGATGTTGAGTCCAAAGTCCTTCCTATAAAGTCAGTTCTGGTGGTGAATAAGTTTCTTGATATCTTTCCTAGTGACCTTCCCAGTGTTCCTCCCAAATGGGAAACAAACTTCGGTATAGACCTCCTTCCCAATACTCAATCCATTTCTATTCCCCCTTACCGTATGACCCTGGCAGAGTTAAAGGAGTTGAAAAAGCAATAAAAGGATTTGTTGGAGAAGGGTTTTATTAGGCCTAGCCAATCACCTTGGGGTATACCGGTGTTGTTTGTATAGAAGAAATATGGGTCCCTTAGAATATGCAGACTACCAACAACTTAATAGAGTCACCATGAAGAATAATTATCCTTTACCAAGGATTGATGATCTATTAGACCAACTTCAAAGGGCTAGTCACTTCTCTAAGATTGATCTTGGTCTGGGTATCATCAAGTGAAGGTGAGGGAGTGTGACATTCCCAAGACAGCCTTCTGGACTTGGTATGGGCATTATGAATTCGTGGTTATGTCTTTTGGGTTGACCAATGCACTGGCTATCTTCATGGATCTTATGAATAAGGTCTTTAAATCCTATGTTGATTTGTTTGTGTTGATTTTCATTGATGATATTTTGATATATTCCCATACTGAGGAAGGTCATGTGAGTCATTTGAGGTTAGTGTTGCAAAAATTAAGGGAAGAGAAGTTGTATGCTAAGTATGAGAAGTGTGAATTTTGGTTGAAAGAGGTTGCATTTCTAGGTAATGTGGTGTCAGGGGATGGTATTAAGGTGGATCCTGAAAAGAAGGAAGTGATTAGAAATTGGCCTAGACCTTTGACCCCATCGAACAATAGATGATTCTTGGGCTTAGCAGGTTACTACCAGAGGTTTGTGAATGGGTTCTCTTCTATTGCTTCTCCCATGACTAAGTTGACACAAAAAAAGGCTAAGTTTGTGTGGACCGATGATTGTGAAAAGAGTTTCTAAACCTTGAAGGACAAACTTGTGTCTTCTCCTATCTTGTCACAATAGGAAAGGTTTGTTGTGTATTATGATGCCTCACAAATTGGTTTTAGTTGTTTTTTGATGCGAAATGATAAGGTGATAGGCTATGCTTCTAGACATCTCAAGGTGCATGAAAACAATTATCCTACACATGATCTTGAATTGGCTGCTGTGGTTTTTACTTTGAAAATTTGGCATCATTATTTATATGGGGTGCATGTTGATATGTTTATCGATCATAGGAGCCTTCAATATGTGTTCACTCAAAAGGATCTCAACTTGAGACAACTAAGGTGGTTAGAGCTTCCTAAGGATTTTTATATGAGTGTGCATTATCATCCCGATAAAGCTAATGTTCTGGCGAATGCTTTGAGTAGGGTGTCCATGGGCAGCCTAGCTCAAGTTTATGATGGGGGCAAAGAGGTGGCTAGAGAAGTCCATCGGTTGACTAGATAGGAGTTAGGTTGGAAGAGCTTGATAATGGCAGTATTATGGTTGTAGATGGTTCAAGATCTTCCTTGGTTGATGAGGTAAAAGTAAGGCAAGATGTTGACCCCTCTTTGTTAGAATTGAAGGCCTTGGTGAGGGAGGGCAAGGTGGAGGTTTTGTCCCAAGGGGGAGATGATGCCCTTAGGTACCAAGGTAGATTGTACGTGCCTAGTGTTGATGTCTTGAGAGAGAAGATTCTTGGTGAGGCTCATAATTCTTCCTATTCCATGCACCCCAGTTCTACAAAGATGTATAGGGATTTGAGAGAGGTGTTTTGGTGGGCTGGTATGAAGAGAGACATTGCCAAATTTGTATCTGGTTGTCGTAGTTGCCGACAAGTCAAAGTCGAGAATCAAAGGCCGGGTGGCCTAACCTAAGATATAGAGATTCCTACTTGGAAGTGGGAGGAAATTAACGTGGAATTTTTGGTTGGGTTGCCTAAGACTATAAAGGGTTTGGACTCCATTTGGGTTGTGGTTGATAGAATGACAAAGTTGACTCATTTCCTACCGGTTAAGACTACTTATGGTGCCAAACACTACCTAAATTGTAAATTCGTGAGTTGGTTAGATTGCATGGGGTGCCCTTGTCTATTATATCGGATCATGGTGCTCAATTCAATTTATACTTTTGTAGGTCCTTCCAAAAAGGTCTTGGTACCAGGGTAAAGCTTAGTACGACTTTTCACCATCAAATGGATGGCCAAGCCAAAAGAACTATCTAAACTCTTGAGGATATGCTAAGATCTTGTGTTTTGGAGTTTAAGGGTAGTTGCGATGATCATCTTCCATTGATTGAGTTTGCTTACAATAATATCTATCATTTCAGTATTGGTATGGCTCCTTTTGAGGCTCTCTATGGTAGACGTTATAGATCCCCGGTTGGATGGTTTAAGGTAGAAGAAATGGCTTTGTTAGGTCTGGATGTGGTCATGGAGGCTATGGAGAAGGTAAGGTTGATTAGGGAAAGGTTCATAACCGCCCAAAGTCGTCAAGGTCCTACGCCGATGTGAGGAGACGGGATCTTGAATTTAAAGTTAGTGATTGAGTCTATTTGAAGGTTTCACCTATGAAGGGTGTGGTTCATTATGGTAAAAAGGGTAAATTGAGTCCAAGATATGTAGGTCCTTATAGGGTGTTGAGGAATATTGGTAAGGTAGCATATAAGTTGGATTTTCCTAGTGAAATGGACTTGGTCCATCCGGTCTTTCATGTATCCATGTTGAGGAAATGTATGGGTGAGCCGAATGCTATTGTCCCATTAGATGTTGTGAGTGTTGTTGAAGACAACTTGACCTATGAAGAAGTTCCAGGAAAGATCTTGAATAGATAAGTAAAGAGGTTGAGGAATAAAGATGTGGCTTTCATTAAGGTCCTTTGGAGGAATCGACAAGTCGAGAGTGCTACATAGAAGGCCAAAGCGGACATGCAAAAGCGATATCCCTATCTCTTCCATTCTATTCAAGCCTAAGGTACTAATTCTAAGTCTTCTATGTGATTTCATGTCTCATATATCAGCCCTTTACGTCATTGTATGCATTCATGTTTATGTTAACAAGTTCATGGAAATTTTAATACTTATGTTGAGATTATTGAAAATGGTTTTTAAGCACATTATTGCATTCTTGTTGGGACTGATTTCTTCATGATTACTCTTTTTATACTCATTTTTTTTGACATTCGAGGATGAATGTTCCCAAGGGAGAGATATTGAAAAGACTCCAAAAAGTGCCTCGAAAGTGCCCAAAATCGTAATCTCAATATATCTCAAAATCCATGCACGATACCAAAAATCTGGCTTCATATTCTTGATCAAGGGGAAAAATTGAGTGGTAAATGGGTCTAACCCCGATTTTAGCGCAATCGTATCAAAATGCAAAAATCCAAAAATGACGAATTCTAGTGTTGATCTGTGCCCCTGGCATGACGTGGCTGGGGCGTGGACTAGTGTTATTTTTGGCTAGTTTTGTTGTTTGGTCCAAGGTCTTTGGGTCTTCGGCCTAAGTCTTCCCATGCATAAAATTACCTATAGTTAGTCATATATCACCTTCATATCATACAAGACATTCTCCAATACTCTCTCAAACACTTAGACTAATATTTCACCCAAAATTTAAGTGCCAAACCTCATTTCGGATCTTAAGGAATTCACTCAAGCTTCAAGTTCTCATCTCAATCTTCATCAAAGAATTCTCCAAATTTAAGGTATGTGGTTTCAACCATTGGGTCCTTTCACCCATGGTGCCCAATCTTCCTTTCTTTTTTTTTGACCTAACTTACATATTTCTAAGTTGATTTTACTTATGAATCTTCTATTATAAATTTGACTATGAACTATATTGGGATTTTGTAAAAGTGTGACTGTTTATGCATGTTTTGAGCTATGAATCTAGGATCTATGATGAGTTTAGATGAGGGGGCTTCAATGTATTTTTTAAGGTGGTATTACCAAGTGTTGGTTGGTTGATTTCCTTCAAGATTTATTATATGATTTAACTCTTTAATTGCATGGTTTTACACTAGCATTACACACCCATTAAGTGTTCGATAAAATGTCCGGTTTAGGGTTCTTGAGCTATTGATGATCCATTGCATGACCTATGACTTTAACAACTTTATGATGATGAAAGGAAGGTATATATGTGTTGTTTTCATGAAAAGTATCTATGCTGGTGCAAGTTTAGCACACCTAGTTGAGGTGGTGCTAGACCTCAATCACCATGGATAACGGGGTGTGATCACTATTATCTAGTTGAGGGGTGGATACTTCAATCACCATGGATGGCGGGGTGTGACCACCATCAAGCGATTGAGGGATTGATACCTCAATCACCATAGATGGCGGGGTGTGACCACCATCAACTAATTAAGGGGTTGATACATCAATCACCATGGATGCCGGGGTGTGACCACTATCAACCAATTGAGGGGCTGATACTCAATCGCCATGGATACCTGGGTGTGACCACCATCAATCAATTGAAGGTTTGATACCTCAATCACCATAGATGGCAGGGTATGACAATCCATAATAATGTTAGTCTCTTACTACACATGTAATATGTTCTTTTTAAGCTTGTTATACTTCAAGCATCACTCATGCATGCTATATTTCTATATGCTCATTTATTGCTTAATTATGTATTTCGATTATGTTATCTATCTCTTATTGCATTGTATTCTACATACTTAGTACATTCAAACATACTAACACGTACTCTATGCCTACATGATGTTACCATGTAGGAACTAGAGCTCCACTTGATCATCCTCATCCTCCCTGTGGCTAGTACTATCTTCTCGAAGCAAGTTTGGTGAGTCCTTAACTCCGGAGATGATATCTCTTGTTCTTATGTTTTGTAAAGACTCTTATTATCTAACTATATACTTTTGACCATAAGGATGAGCTTGGAAATTTGTCTTAGTCCCTGCTCAATTCTACGTGTAGAGGTGTTGTTGGACAAGTTACGTAATGACGCTATAATCTTGATTCTCTTGAATCTTTTGATGCTTTATGATATGAAAGGCTTCCCTTAGTCCCTTTGCCTTTATTTCTATTCTTTTATTGTTGTTTAACTGCTTCCATGACCAAAAATGTGTAATGATATGTTAACAGACTTGACTGGGGCCCCTTCGGGTTCCCCATTCGTCGTATCACATCTAGGCCCTACGCTTGGGTCGTGACACTAAGACCTAAATTTCCCCGATAGAGTGAATCATACTTACCCGCCCCTTAATTTTATGTACTATGTGTTATGACGATCCATGTTAATCCCTTTCCCTATGACATTCCCATAGCGTGAGTCCTACTTTATTGTCCCTTATAACTCTGTGTTTACTCTTTATATACGCTTCCAAACCAATGATGTGAATATGGATACTATGAGGCTTGTTTGGGGACTCTTGGGTTTGCATTTGCCATGTCACTCCTAAACCCTAGGTCCGGGTCATGACATTTATGGAAAAGTGTTGATGTTCCTTTTTAATGTTGCTTCATTGTCATGTTGTGGTCCCATTGACCCATTCCCTATTTTTATTCCACAAATATTTAATTTATGCCTATGAATGCTTATGATATTAAATATGTCTTGGGTGAGTGCCTTCGGGTATCTCATTTACCATATGATGACTAGGCCCTAGATCAGATCATTATATTATTGCACCATGAATACATGATTTATTGTCATAACACAAGATAGGCCCTTGAAAAGAACAATGATCAAAATCTCAGAAGTCTCTAATCAAGCCTCTTAGCACATAAAGCAGACCTAAGGTATTAAGAGTTAATAACAATGTGAAGGAAAGTAGAAGTATGTATCAAATTAGGAAAGTCTAGATCATAAAAACAATCAACTCTTAAATAGACATGATTACCTTTAAGCTTTGTTTAATCATGCCTTTATAACTATGAAGTGGGAATAAGACAAGCCCTAGCACACCATAAACTCAAGTAGGAAAGATAGTCTTCAAATGGCAAAAGAACATAGTGGGACCACCCTCAAATCATGAGGACTCACCAAACTAATCTTCAAATGGAATCCGAATTAGCCACAAATAGTGCAAGCAGCGTCAGGACCTACATTATGATACAATATAGTGAAAAGAAAGTATGCGTTAGTACTTTAAATAAACTAAGTATGTGATAAATGCCATGAACTAAATATCACGACACGAACTAGACCGAATTAAATAACATGCAAAGTAAATCATTTATAACTTGTGAGTAAAAGATAAACAAAATCAATGCAAATAAATAATCATGATGAAGCTTTGAAGTGGCATAAGTGAGTAGAAATCAGAGTCATATGTGTGATATGAATCATAACTGACAATAAGATCATGTGTGCTATAACATGGAATATCAATATTAACCTTACATCAAAAAAAAAGGGAGACTACTTTTTAAGGTAGACTTCTTGAGGATATTATCATAATCATCTCAAGCTATATGTGGATCCACTAGCTATACCTAAATAGACCCATATAGTGGTAGGTAATTTGGACTAGATGTTGCTAGTAGAATTCTCTTGGGCTGTTCTTTTGAGCTTCCAGATCAAACCCCACCTTAAGTCCTCTTGGTGCTAAAGCAAATCTCAATAGAACGATAGTAATTCTAAGTCACAAAGTCAAATTATGAGGAACAGAAATATTTAGTGACTAATCCAATTTCATCAAGTTATAATAGAGTAGCTCATTAAATCTTTGATTTGATCAGTCCAGGAATGTTACTTATCCATATCTTGAATCTATGAGTCGGTGATTAAAACTTAAAAGCTTTGATTCAATCAATGTGAGTATTTTACTTATCTGACCTTGAATCCTTGAATAACTTCTCACCATCATTCCTTCATTCATTCTTAAGGAACTTCAATAAAACATACTTAAATACTTTCATAAAACTTGAGTGAAGCCCTTGATCATTCATAGTAATAATTCATAGTGAAGTTAAGGTTGCATGGGTTAATAATTTATTTATTTGAAATTATAAATTTGATAAAATCATGCATAATCATCATACATGAAAAATTAAAATTCATGAAATCTAGATAGCATTAAGGAGAACTTCGTTGGAATTCATTGAAATCATATAACAAATCAATTCACGCACAATTAAATTTATATTAATGAGACAAAATATAATTGAAATAGCCTATTGTAAAACTATATGTAATGACCCTCCAGATTATTTCTGTAATTCTGTGACAACCTTGTTTATTTGAGAATGTGTATAATGACCTGAGGCCATTGGTAATTTATTGGGACTATAGTGATGTCTATTAGTCGGGTCATTCGAGAGTTATGTAAATATTTGAGTTAACCAGGAAGTAATGTCTGTCAAATGAGTTCTGGGTAAAGTCCTAGTAAATGATCTTGGAATGAGATTTTTGATAGTTCTATTAGCTTCGAAATGGTTGAATTAAGCTAGGTGCATGTCCAATGCAATTATATCAGGGATTGCAAATTTGACCGTCGAAACCAGTTAGTAGTTGATCTAGTTAACGCCCTCAGGAGACGTGCCTCAAATGAGAATTTTGATAGCATGGTTAGATCCAAAATTTTGATTTTGATCTAGGATGATCCTTTGTTTGATACTGGGGACGTCTGAATATGAATTGATCCCATGGGCTTTCCGTTAAAAGTTAAGTACAAAGAAGTGGGATCCTAATTATATCGTAGGAAGCTTTGTTTGAAACTCCAATAGCATTGTTTGATCCAAAATATTGAAATACATAGGGTTACATAATTTGTTTAGAAAAATCGAGTCCGAACGAGCGCGAAACGACGAAAAAGGAAGTGAAGGATTACTGGGAGAAGGGGGTGATGTGGCACATCCTGTGTGTATGTGTGAACATGTTTCAAGGAAAGTAAATATAATTCCTCTCAACTTTGCACCACAATTCGAGCTTATTTTTTGTTCAATTTGAGTGATTAAAAATGCTACATGATTCGGATTTTTCCAAGGAACATTGTGGTGAAGTCGGATTTGGGATTTGACATTATTTCGAGCTGAATCTCTACATTTTGGTTGATGATATATCTCCAATGCGTGAAAAATTTACATTGTGATATCTTGGTCATTTCTCAATGAAATTAGGTGAAATTTGAGCCTAAATTATTCTACGTTCTGAGAGGAACCCTGTGGTATGTTGGGTGTTAGCTGGTTTTGCCTGGTTTTGAAGAATTTTGACCGAAAACATTTTGAAAAGAATATTTTCCTGATAAAGTTATTAACTTCATTTTTGGGCCTTTTCATGGTCATGACATCTGTATGATGATCACACGCAGGTTACACCTCTCTTTCGAAGGATAAAGTAGTCATTGTCAATTATAAGATCTAACCGAGGTTAGGGTTGAATCCCACAGGGAATACAAAGACTCATAAATAAATCACCAATAAGTAATTTAAGTAATTAACAACTCAATTCCCCAAGGGGGGGTTGAAATAATCCATAAGAAATTAAACTAAAATAACTATAATAGGAGAGAATCAATAATAGAAAGAAACTTGGGTATTGTGTTCCTCATGACTCACCAACTCAATAACACCGGATAACCCAATTCTTCATAAAAGTATAGTATGTAGGATAGTAATTTAAGTTCACCAAGTCTTTTGGTCAAAGATGAGAAGAAAATTTCTCTATGTGACTTGGCCCATCTCCATAGTGTGCAATACTAACCATTACCTATAGTGCTAGTCAACCTCCCTTTGGTCTAGTTCGGTTGATTTGATGAGTACACATCATCGAATCCTATTAATTAATGTCTTTTGCTATTCATTACTACCTTGATCGGAAAAGTAACACTAGGTAAGTTCTAATATTGTTCACCACTAGAAAATATGCAAAACAAAGAAAATTGATTAATACACGCAAATACACATTCCATGAATTGTAAATTACCCGGGTTTATTTAGTTAGATCGTGTTCCCACAACCCCCAGTTATGGATTTAACTACTCATGCTATGTGTGTATGAAGAAATTATGAATTGAGAAAATATAATTAAACAGTTATCCAATTAAATTGAGAATCAAGCAAATCCAAAATTGATTGAGAATCAAGATTTGGAGATCAAATTAATTCACAAGTGTATTCTCTCAATTTTCTCTGTAAGTGTTATATTCTAACCCTAATTACAATGAAACTCATGGATCTCTATGAAAAATTACCTAAAAATACTATTTATAGTAATTACAATTAATTCCTTAAAAATAGAAAAACTGGTCGACTGACTCCGCGAAACCTATTTACGACTCGTAGAGGCATCTACAAATCATAATCGAGGTCTCGTAATCAGCTCTTGGGATCTTGGACTTCACTTCTATGAACCATCTTCATGACTTGTAAACTGATTTACGACTCGTGTTTCAGGATCGTAGGCTTCAACTACTTCAAATCTTCACTCTCTGGAAATCTTCACGAAACCTATCTATACGACTCATAGAATGCTCTAAAACTCATATAGAGATCTCATATAGGTGATCCTCTAATATCATCCTTTACTAGAATTTATCACAAAACTACATCTACGACTCGTAGAATGTTTTACGACTCATAGAGGGTCTCATAAATTACCAAAACCAAGAAACTCTGCAATTTTGCCCCAAAGTCATGCCAACATGCTTTCCTGCAAAACTAAACATAAAAATTCACATAAAAACCATAAATGTTGCACTGGAACATACAAAATCCTAAGTTTTAGGCATCAAAAGTGCTATATTTTGGTAACACATCATATGAATATGTATATAGTCTTTTGCTAATGAGATATGATGAATAAGAGACTGTGTATAGATTATATGCCATGTTGTGCCCTTATTTTGGTATAGATACGATTTGATAATTGTGGGACCACTTGTTGATTCTTTCCACCTTGTGACTTGATTACTTGCATGTTATGTTTTTGTTGGTGCTATCCGTTGTGGACATGCATGATATCCCCGTTATTACCACATTTTGCTTCCATTATTTGTGGTTTGATAGAATATAATATGTTTTCCTATTGGGCTTGATTCTATCCCGATTATTGAGGTCTATACTCTTGTGTATTGTTGTTAGCAGCTGGGTTTAGTTTCTACATTCATGAGATTGGGGGTGAGTTGCCATTATCCATGGGATAGTGGTAGTATGAATTATGTGGGATATCTAGTTTGAGAATGTCATTCCCTACACTGACTTTGGGCACAACTGGACATTAGAATTTTGGATCCGAATACATTGGCTGAGTGGGTACTTGATTGATGCCTCAAATCCTAAGATGATGCTCTCCATTGCTATCGAGCACTGGCGGCCACACCCGAGTATCTGAGTTCACGGGTTATGCACCCTTTGTTTTGAGTTTCGGTGGTCATGCCTGAGCACCAACTTTGGATGCTGATTCCTAGGACCAAACACTTTTCCATGGTTTGGGCCCAGGACTTTGCTAATTCCATTTTAGGGGCAGGGCCCCATGCTGGATATTCTGAGTTGAGATATACTACTTATGCTAGGAGGATTCTTTCTTCCTTGAGGGATATGTTCCACCATCATATTTATGGTCAGATTACTTGGCCCTGACTTACTACCCGATTGGAGGTCCGGTCGGAACACCCAAAGGTTAGAGTCCTCAGGTGATCTTACGGGTTTGAGTCCCCATATGATACCATTTCTGGATGGGTTGAGGACCTGGTTATTATTGTGATTCTAGGGGCTGAGGGACGATTGTTACCTGCTGATCCACTCACCTTGTCATACCCTGATTGTGTGTGGTTATAACCTCTAGGCTTATGGGGGCACTCAAGCTTAGATACTAGTGCCTTGCAAACACATACAACTAACCCATATTCTGATGATGTGGAGACCTGGGCTCTGTGATGGTTTTATTCATTTTTATGATAGTCCTGAGGGGTTATGTGATGATCGATTGATTATATATTATACGAGGATATACCTTCTGTCTTATGGGGTCCCAATTGGTGTATAGGCATATATACTAGGGCTTTACACTCGCGTACGACACTATAACTCAATTGGATATAATTGTGGTATGACCCTACATAGTTTTCGTCAGTAGTATCGATGTTCATCACTTGAGTTAGTTTAGGTTATCATGGTTATCACTTAATTTGGATAAGTTATCATTGTTCATCTTCTTGGTTGGCTCAGTGGTTGGTTGAGCATTTCTAGACATGCTTATACCTTGACCTGAGTTTGTTTTGCTACACTGCTGCAGTTCTTTTTATAGTTAGGCTTTATATATGTCTACTATTTCACTCGATTGGCTGATGATGCCTACTGGGTGCCTTTTTTGGTACTCACCCCTACTTCTACATCTTCTCATGGTGCAGGTTGATGTACGGGATGTGATAGTTGAGTTGGGGAACTTTGGGAGTGCTCAAGAGATCTTGGTGAGCATCGACAGATCTGGTTTCTTCACAGTCTCCTTCCTATTGATGACCATCTTTTGTATCCATGATTTAGCCTTGTGCAGTAGTGTCATGTATTTATAGAGGTATTCTAATTTTGTTTATTATTATGATTATTAATATATGTATATAATATGTCCTTATGTCTATTGTAGCTTTGTACAGTTGACTTCCAGGTTCTAGGGTAGGTTTCAGTTATGTATATTGTCATATTGGTTATGGTCTAGACTAGAAAGCTAGGATAGGTACCGTGGAGGTTGGGTAATTGGCGTGCCTATAGGAGGGATCTAGCAGGCACCATTATGACTGAGACCGGGTTGTGAGAAGGTAGTACCAGAGCTTAAGGTTTACTGATCTTAGCTGTACAGAGCTACCGTCTAATAAAATCCTTTGTATGGGTATGGAGACTTCTGGGGCTTATCTCTAGAAGGCTACATGATGTTTAGAAACTTTCCTGTGTTATTTATTCTTGTTATGCATCTTGTCAATGGTTCTTTAATTTTAGAGAATTTGGCTTTGTTCGTTTATTTACGTGGATACCATGTAGAGGTTAGGCTCCGGGAGGGGGAAGTATTGCATCATCAGTCCCAGATAGAGAGCATCCCCAGAGCCCTAGAGCGAAAGCTAGATGCCTTCGAGTTGTAACAGCTAAATTGGACGCCTGTAGGCATTAGAATTGTGGGTGCTCCTGATAAAGATATTCCAAGCGGGAGAGATATGATTAAAGTAATGCTATTGGTTCTCTTGGTATACCCTTCTTTGGTTATTTAACTACTGATTTGATCTGTTGGGTTCCTAATAATAATGAGTATGCTACGCCTGATGGGATTCTATGTGATTGTCACTTATGTTATGATTATACCCTGTTGCTTGCTGAATATAAGCCAAACCCTGTGATTTATACATATGACTGTGTTTGATGCTTACCTACTTGAGTGGGTAATATGATACTAGTGAACTCTGCATCTGAGAGGCCGACTGTCAGTTATACCCTTAGCTTTACCTTGTGCCTCTATGGTTATAATTCTATTGTGATGATCCTGTTAATATGCGATTTCCCAAATTCTTGGGTGACTAGGTTGTGAGATAAATATTATACCTAGAGGCTTAGGTAGGTTGTCTATTGTTGGATAGGATATTGATGCTTTATATGTTGAGCGGCTGGCCACTCCATCCTGGAGACTTGGTATGATTGTTAGTCGACTGGAATTGTATATTCGGATTCTTGGTTGTGCTTGTCAGTGGGAATGCTAATCATTTTTGCCAGTTTGCCTGGTATTTGCGTCATGGTTTTATAGTGTTAGATGCATTGCTTAGTTTCTCACTTGCTTGAGTATGAGTCTCGAGTATCTTTTATCCTTGGTCAGATATCGAGGCAGTGGAAGGTCCCTTTTATTATTAGGGGATTAGGTATGGGGACTCTTTAGGATTGTGATACCTAGGTCGAGTGATATATTGGATTTCCTCAGTTTTGATATTGCCCTAGGGGCGGATTGATTTGTTCCTATTATGCGGTTATCAATGTGGCACTCCAGTTGACTAATTTGAGCCTATAGAGTTGCACCCGTACATCATAAACATGTTATAGGGTGGCTTAGCAGGGGTCTGGGGTGTTCAAGATAAACTGAAGACAAATCTGAGTCAGCACCCGGGGTTATGTCGACAATGAACACCGATTTGTACAGCTTGAGATAAAAAACAGAGTGGTTCTGAGATGGGTTTGAGCTGGTTGCATCTGAACTCACCCTAGCTCTTGCTTGTTATATTATATTTTTTGCTTTCCACATATTGATATTGTGTCGGTGTATTCTGGATAAGTTACATGTACCGCAATATGATTTTATTGAGTTAAATGATTGTCTGATATTGCTAAGGGAGGTTGTGGTGAAGGACATTCTAAGGGTTGTACCCAGATCTTTTATGGCCATTGTGAGTGGATGATTGCGGTTTTTTCAAAGCATTTAATGACATCCTCTACCTTCATTGACTTTCTCCTTCCTTCCTTTCCCATAAATTCTCATATATACAAAACAGACAGTCATATTTAGAATTAACGCTTTTAGAATTCTCAGGAACTAGCATTTAATATAAAAAATATCTCTCATCACATAAATTAGACCTATTTATTAAAAAATAGGTGTATTGTTTTTCTACTCCACCCTCTTCCCTCACATATATCTTATAGTTTTTCCTCTTACAAACATGGCTTTCTGTGATAAAGTAACGAAATGACTTTTCAACCTTTGATATATCGATATTAAGAACTGTGCTTATAGAAGGATAGATGGAGTTAACATTTCGTCCCTCCATCATTATTTTACTTATGACCTGTGAAGAAAAAAATAAATGATATTTAGTGATTTTCTACATATATGTTAAAACTCAAGAAGACGTATAACTCAAAATTCATCAAAATACTTGTTCCATGTTAGGACTTCAAAATTTATTATTTTTGGGAATTTTCTAATTAGAGAACAATATTTTATAATACAAATCATTATGACAACATAATCGTAAGCGTGTATGATTAACACATTTGTACATATATTTTTTGTCATAAATAGGATCCATAGAGAATGGACACAGAATCCCAGCGCACGTCAGACAGGTTGTTTGTATAGAATCATATACTATTCCATGAGCACTATTGAGAAAATAAAAAGTAATTAGCCTAAATTTTTCTCAAATATTTTTATTTAGTGTAAGTAAATAAATAGAAAACATACCAAAAGTGCTTGAGATCACCCAAGCCTATCACTGAAAGAGCCGAAAATGATTTCTCATTCGGATAATTGTATTTCATCATAGTCGATAAATCCTCCATTAGTTGGGTAGGAGACAACTTATCTAAATGGGAAAACTCCATTTTCAACTCTATAAACAAGTCTATCAGATTATCAGGTTCAGGTTTTCTTGACTCTTTTTTTACGTGTCTTTTGGTTCTGCTTGTGCTAGTCATGGGAACACGGCGTAGAGCAACTTTTTTTTTTACTAATAAATCACCTGGAAGTTGATAAGAAACACTATGTTTTAGTGAATAGACATTGTTCAGGAGAAACTTAAGTGATTACACGAAATAAAAACTCACCCACAAGTGCCCTCTCGAAGATTGATTTTTGTTTATTATAAAGAATGAGAACAACAGAAGCAGAGAGAAGCTGCAGAGCTATTTGGTTAGTCTTATCCAACGTCGTTGGATTTGCATCGTGGGGTTAGACTAGAAGATCCATCAGCACACCTAAGGCTAAGGTGCAAGATCGACTCCTATCCTCAACCATAAAGAGGTAAGTAGAGATTCATAGTATCTGGTTTTTATGAAAGGTCTACGTACTATAAAAATTAAACATTCCATTCAACCTGATGGTTAAACTAAAGCCAATTATAGATAACCTACTAATGGAAATAGACTTTATTCCTTAATAAATTAACCTCAATCTAATCAAAGTTGAACAAATTGAGAAGTATATAGTCTATGATAGTATAAGTTCAATGATTTCTATTCCAAATGTTAACTAGAGTTTGCTTTCATAAGTTTTATACTACTAAAAACATATAAATTTGGGAGTACTACAACTGTCACGACCTAAGCCTAGAGCCTAGACGTGAGACGGAGAATAAGAACCTGAAGGGGACTAAACAAGCCTCTTAGCATATTAATCACACATCCTTTGTCGCACAAGCAAATTAACGACAACAAGATATATAGAAAAAGGGAAACGGGACTAAGGGAAGTCTTTGATAATCATAAAAGCATATAAGAGTCAAGCTCATAGCCTAAGTACATCATAATATCCAACAACACCTCTACTTGGAACGGAGCGGGGGCCAAGACACTTTCCTAGCTAACCCTGATAATAACAAGTGTTCAACATAATGAAGTCTCAAAATGGCTAGATTAATATAGATAGTGTCCTCGGACTTGAGGACTCACCAATTCTTATCTCCAAAGTACCGAACTAGCCACGTGAAGGATGATCAAAAGGACCTCCGGTCCCTACATGGTAATATCATATACGTATAGAATATGCGTTAGTACATTTGAATGTACTAAGTCTGCGAGATGCAATGCAACAAAACATAAGACAATATATTTAAAATACATAATCATAACAATGGATATATTATCTCAATATGACATGCATGATCAATGCTCATAATAAAACATGCTTATAAATCATTCATCTTACACAATATATATGTGGGAAGTGACCTCATCCGACATATACCAAGCAGCTACAACTTGAACTCCGAGGCCTAACTCTCCCTCGGTTTAGGTGACCGGGCATGACACCCCCGGCGAAGTGTGGTTTTCTTGCCAAGTCAAACCAAACATGATGAACAGGATGGTGGATTCATGATGCTTGTTCAAAATCATTCAATTCAAGAGTGAAGTAAGATGAGTAAATTCAATGCAAATGAACTCACCAACATGTAGTAAAACCCTCATGTAGGGTACCATGAAATCCATTACAAAAGTTCATGATAGTTCATGATTTCATAGCTCAAAACATGCATAGTCTCAATAGATAAAATAAATTCATGGAATAAGCTTGAAATAGATAGTAATACATAGTCAATCAATATTTTATAAAACTCAACATAATTTATATTCATAATCTATAATAAGAGATACCCATAGGTAATACAAGTTGAAAACTTACAATTTTCATAAAAAAGAAGGTTGGGCTCCATAGGTGAAAGAACCAATAAATGAAACCCACGTACCTTAAAACTCGAATCCTTTGAGGTGAACTTGAAGTAGACTTAGAGATTGAAATGAATCCTTGAGTTCCCAAATTGGGCTTGAGATTCTTAGATTTGAATGAGAGAAATGATAGAGTCTTAGAGAGGTTTGACAGAAGGTTTTTTGAGTTATAGAGTTGAAAAATGGCTAAGTATGGGTGATTTCACGTTTAAATGGCATAGGACTATGACCCCAATGTCATTGGCCCAAACAGAAAAAGTAAGGAAAATATTGCACTGGTCAGCATCGCGACCTAGTCGCGGATGCACACTAGAAATTGAAAATTAGTGAAAATTATTTTTTATGATAGGTCTTCTAAAATCCGGGTTATACCCATTGCTCTCTCAAATTTTTTCCCCTGATAAAGAATATGAAGTCAAAGTTTTGATATCACGCACGAATTTTAAGATATAGGAAAATTACGATTATAGGACTTTCTGAAGCACATGAGGGGCGTTTCAACAACATCTCTTATTGTGAGTAGTATGGATCTAATTTGAATGAAGGAATGCTTTAAAGATTTTTTAGCATATGAGTTTGTTATCTCATGAACTTAACACTTCAATGTATTGTTTGATTCCACAAGATAAGATAATGAGAAAATTAGTTTCATCCATAATAATGCAAAACTTGTGTCTTCTAATATTTGAGTAAAGCTATATATATGTTCTGATTTCTTGTAATCCATGATGTCCTAATTTCTTGTAATGCTCCTCTAGCATCAGATTTTATCTTGTCTTATCACTACTGATGGTGCTCTTCTTCCTTTGATGGTTACCATGATGAAAGGGTGATGTGGTTGCCACTATATTATGCACCAAATAATCACACACAATAATATGTTTAAGGAGAAAGAAATGAAGAATAAAGCGGAATTCCTCTGAGCTTTCATTTGTATAAGGTTTTTTTTCTTTCTAATTAATATAGTATGTATTGTTAGAGACGTATTTCATTCAGTAGAATAAATTATACTTTTTATATTGTCTTATTTGGAAAGGTTAAATGATAATATTTGCTCGATGAATATCTTTGTTGAATTTCTATTAAAAACAAATAATCATATATTAACTTTCTGATAACAAGATAGAGGAGATATTTTGTATTTAGACAAATGTTTGGATCTAAATTTGAAAGTATTTTCACCCCCTTCTTTTGTTACAACATTTTGAATAAAATTACAACCTAATATTCTTATCTTATTATCCCCCCACACATAAAAAGGAAAGTTGCTATCACTTTCAAGTGCTTAGATATCATGTTTTAGCCTTTATCTTACCCTCACACTCTTTATATATATACATATAGTTGAATTTTTATTCAACTATGATATTATTATTTTAATAATATTAAATAATTGACTATAATAAATATAATAATAATTAAATAGAAAAGATTTTCTTATGTTGGAGAACTTTTTTCAACTAAAATAGACTTGATTAAAAAATAATAAAAAAAATTAAATACTAGGAAAAAAAAATTCAAGGTCCAAAAAAATAGTAATCTTATCAAGGTACAACAGTATACAAACCAAGTACATCATAAGTAATAAAAATGAAGCACTACACATAAACACACATAAAAAATCCAAAATAATCAGTTAAGATGTAAGTTTATCTGCCTAGACACATTTGCATATACAACTTCAATAATATGAAGATTATAGAAATAACAGAAGAAAAGCATTAGCACAAAAAAGATGGAATATGGTGAAAGATTATTACTTCATAATTTGTAGGTGAAAACATACCTGAGGAGTTTGGGGCAAGGGTTCTGGAGTCAATGGAAGAACAAATCATAGCAAAATCTTTGTACTTAGGTTTTACTGAGGAATGAAAAATCCTAGAGCCTAAGATTGAATTTTTGAATAGCTCTGGAATGAAAACCCTAGAGCCTAAGATTGAATTTCCGAATGGAGCTATTAATTTTTTTATTTCTTTCTTTTTTAAAAAGTTACTTTCTTTTTATTTTTCAAGTTAAATTCTTAAGCTTCTTTTTTACTTTGTTTTTTTCGTTTTTCTCTTCCTTTTCATTTTTTTTACTATCA
>JAABOM020063255.1:0-43270 GCA_011800125.2 Solanum clarkiae | reverse complement strand
TCATTGTTCACTTGAACTCACAAAAAAATCAGATTTGTCTCTAAAGTTCTCTCAACTTTTCTTAACTTTGTGAAGCAAATAATAGGGACTTCTAGAATTATTATAGAAGCTATACCTTGGAGTTAGTAGTAAGTAAGTTTATACATGTGTTTACTCTGGTTTCCTTATGAAAAACAAGAAGTATATGCTAGTACGTTTTTGCTCGAAAATCTAGACAGATTCTGTGCTGAAAGTTGCTGCATCTTTTCCTTTTGTTTTGTTGATTTCTCTATGGTTTGTGAGTTATATTATGAAGATAAATTGGTGGTATTAAAATGGTTTGAGTTATAAACATCACCCTAAGGTTGCCGCCCTGATTTTGGTTTCATTTAACAAGCGCATTTTATTGTGTTATCTTAAGCGTCATGTTGATTAAAACTTGCGGGCTGTTGTATATAAGGCTATTAGATCATGTCCTTCATGACTTATTAAGTGCAGTTATAATACTGTTTTAGGTCTGGTTATATGTATAAATGTTGTTGGAATAATTTGGTTAAAGTTGGAATAGGTTTGGAGTTGTCGACATCAAAAGGTAGCGAAGGAAGGTAACGTTATGCTATCCATTTTCAGATTGTGTGGAATTACGATGTGTTGTGCTTTGTGGGCTGTTGTAAGATTGTTATGGCATTGAAATAGTCTATACATGATGTGTACATGCTAATGTGTATTAGAAAATATGATTAGGGACGGAAAAGTTAAAGGAATACACATGGGTTTATAAACACCCGCTTGCTGCCCGTGTGTTGTTTTGTTATGTAATTGGGCTGCCAAGATGTGTCTATTGACTACTAATGCTAGTTTTATCCCTTACTATGTTTTAGATAAGTATTTGGAGGAAGGGAAGGTTATCTTAAGGTAGTAACAAGGTCCAACGACGGGGTATGTAAGATTACTTGATTTTGTATCACTTGGCATGAAACATAGATCTCTCCTTGGTACATAAAGGCATTTACCAACTCCGACACACTATTAACCATGTATCCACTCTTGTACATGTTTATATGATTCCATACATAGTCACCTTCAAAACTGCATACATGTTTGGATACCACGTTACATGAGTTCTTGTTACTAGATAAAGTTCACGAGTTGTCCATTTCAAGCGCATTTTATCAATTGTGTAATATACTCTTTTCATTGTCATGTTGTCTTGTGTGATTATCCACATGTCACATGCTACATATACAGTCCTACAGATCTAATATTATGGCCACCAAAAGAATCATCTCAAAGGTAATTAAAAGATAAAGTATACAGTTTTTGATAGGTGGTAGCCCAAGGGGTGGAGATAGCACCTAGCCAGGGACGATCCTATCCACGGGGGGTAGCCCGAGGGGTTAAGTAAAACCTAGCCAGGGACAAATCCGATACAGTTCACCACTGATCAGTTGGTCATTTGTTTTACTATTGTGCACAGATTATATAGTAAAGGTAAAATATCATAAAGAACATAAAGTACATGATTCCACTGTGTAACTAAGGGTAGTCCATGATCTTCCACAGATGCGTGGTTTCATTTGAGTTGTTACTTTATATACAGTATATTCGGCCTTACATACTCAGTACATTATCTCGTAATGACGTCCCTTATGGGGGACTTGCATTTCATGCTGCAGGTACAGGTGCTAGTAGATCTCCCAAGTAGGAGTACAGAATATTCAGCTGTTGTCACCAAGTTCCAGGTTGCTTTGGGGCTTTGTATATATATCTAGAGCTTACTTGTTTGTATTGCACAGTTCGTTGAGGCGGGCCCTGTCTCGACCCTTATCAGATGTTTTTTTTATTTAGAAGCTTTGTAGACTATGTGAATTAAAGTATGATCATGTCTAGTACTTTGAATACCGTGGCTCCAACGGCCTAGTCATATGCATTTCCTTTTGGCTAGTTATAACTGTTTATCTGCTTAAAGGCATGTCAAAAGTATAAATCTCTTATAATACGTATAGATAGCACATGGATACAAGTTGGTTCTCCCAGGTCTTATTAACAACGGGTGCCAGTCCGCCCTCATGGGACTTGGGGCGTGACACAAAATAGGGAAGAGAAGAAAGAGATTGGTTAGTACGAAACACATGATCCCTATGTGGGATAAGGATCAGTGATCGTTTGGCTTTAACTTCCTTCCTTATCTCATTATACCTAGTCAACATTACCTTAGTCTTTCCCCTCACTCTTCTCTTTTCCTCTGAATCTTCATCCTGAATTTCCATATGTTCCTCTTAAAACTTCTCTTTCTCCCTTAATTCACTCATCTTTTGATACACTTTATTGACTTGACAAGGTGAATTCGAGGAAGGACATACTTATGACTATCCAACACAAATGAATACTTGTTGGATCTACCATCATGCTATGTTGCATGTTCATATTATCAAGGTCCCCTAAGTAACATATGACAACCTTGCATAGGGAGCACATCATATAACATCTCATCTTGGTACTTTCCAATTTGAAATTTGATCAACACTTGTCATTGCACTTTCAATTCTCCAGACTTACTCAACCATTGAAGTCTATAAGGCACAATATACTTAATGGTAGGGAGTTTCAAGAATTCCACTAATGCGGTGATAGAAACATTGGCACAACTTTCACTATCAATGATCTAGGAGCATACATTACCTTTGATGAGACACTTGGAATAGAAGAGATTTTCTCTTTGACTCTGGATCATCTATGGCCTTGCTAATCATGACTCGCCTCACCACATACATTGGCATGGTGAACAACCCTTCTTGAGGGCAAGCACATTCAACTAGATTCTTCCTCATCAACCATTAGGAATGACTACATCTCTCCCTTCATATGGATCTTGTTCCTAACCTGTATTATTATTAAACTCATTGTCATCTTGGGGTTTATCTACACATTCTTCTTGATCCACCTTTTCATCAAGGTACAATCTCTCCTCCATGAATTAGGACATTCAACCGATTAAGACACTCCCATATAATATCACCCCATCCTTTACACTTGTGACATTGAATGCCTTTAGGGTGCTTGATCGGTTCTTTGTTACATCCTTTGTACTTAGAGATGACTTTTCTTCCTTAAGTTAGCTCTTTATCTCATGGGCCGCTTCAAAGATGTCATTCAAACTAGCAAACTTGTGAATTGTCATCTTAGAAGAGATCTCTTTGTTCTACCCTACCTTGAAGCGAATGACGACATGCTCTTCATTCTCAATGTATTCTAGCTTCAAGATCAAATTTTGGGCCTCATCATAGTAGGATGCTAAACTCTTTTTTCCTTGCCTCAAATTATATAATTTGTTAAGCTACTCTTGTCTATACCTTTCCATCACATATTTGACTCACATAAAGGCTTTTAATTTGGCCC
This sequence comes from Solanum clarkiae, assembly GCA_011800125.2. Classification (NCBI taxonomy): domain Eukaryota; kingdom Viridiplantae; phylum Streptophyta; class Magnoliopsida; order Solanales; family Solanaceae; genus Solanum; species Solanum clarkiae. Next base: position 39,892 of record JAABOM020063255.1, on the reverse strand, counting down.
ATGTTAGTGATAGTCCTCCTTGGAGAACTAGATAGATCTCTTTATGTATTTCCACCATGTAATTGAAGACCCTTCAAATTGAGCAAGAGCAAACCAACTCTTTTTGATCTCGTCCAAATCATTGACTTGAAAGATCCTCTCGCAAAGTGACTCCCATTCCAGATAAGCATTGGGATTGCATTCTCCTTTGAAAGTTAGGAGACTAGTTTAGATAGAGTTGATCCATACATCTAGACCTCTATTTCAACCTAAATTAATATTATGTTAACCCCTCTGAAATTCAAAATTTTAGTTACCTTACTTTTTTAGGAAATCTTGCGGTTGGTTCAAATAAGGTCTTCTTTTGGATGGAATCGGATAAAATCTACCTTTGAGACCTCGATGACTCATTTGACCTCTCGACACATGTATTTAAATATCATTCCATGGTGGCACTTCACCTTCACATTCATTCTCCTCTTGGTTGTAATGACCCCAAAAAGTCCTCGAAAATGTGCCTCGAAAGTGCCCAGACTCGTCATTTCCATACATCTAAAACTTTATTTGTTATTTCAAAACTCTGGCTTCATATTCTTATTTGGGGGGCAAATTGAGTGGGGAATGGGTCTAACTCGAATTTTAGAGCAACCGTATCAAAATTCAAAAATCACAATAAATGCTATGTAGGAGGGTCAGCTTTGAAGGGGAATATCTCTTACAACACAAAGAATTGAGTCTTACATGACCTACCAACTTAAATCCCTTTGAATTATGACGCACTTTTTTTCACTTCATTTCGAGATTGGATGAAGGATTTATGCCCATTTTCGTAGAACTTATTTGTGTAGAAAATGCAGATTTCCAGTGAGCATCTGTGTCGCCTCCACGACACGAACCCGCGTTATTTTTACCCTGTTTTTTATATTTCGGTCCAAAACTTTCAAGTCTTTGGCACAAGGGTTCCCATAAGTCGTTTTACCTATACTAAGCTGTATTTCACCCTCATATCATCCTTAACATTTCCTAATACCTCTCAAACACTTAGACTTATATTTCACCCCAAATTTAAGTCCCAAACTCAAGACCAATCTTAAGGATTTCATCCAGGATCTCATTCAAGCTTCAAGTCTCCATTTCTAATCTTCTTCAAGAGTTCTCTAAAGTGAAGATATGTGGTGTTGAACAATTGGGTCCTTTCACCCATGGCAGCTAAACCTTCTTTTACTTTACAATGCATGATTTAAACTTGATTTTACATGTGGGCCTTGTATATTGAGAAATTTATTGCACAGTGATTTTAGTTCATTAAAATATGGTTGTTTTAACATGTTTTTAGCTCTAAATTTTGGATCTAATATTGGACTTGATGTGGGGTTTTGATGTGAATGTCTTGGTGGTGTTGTAAGGTGTTGATTGATGGTTTTGCAACAGACTTTCTTACAGATTTCTTGATGTTATGATGATGAAAAAAGCTTATGTATATGATATAATTGACTATATGATGATAAAATGAGCTTATGCATATGATTAACTCTATATAAAGTGTTGCATTAGACCATGCCCGATCCGGGGGAACAAGAGCCCGAGTAACCGAGGGAAGGGTTCGTAATTCTCCACCTAGTGATGGGGTCGCATCATCATTAATCAAGATTGGGGTTTACACTCATCTCCGATTATGATTTCGTACTTATCCACCTAGGTGATGGGGCGACACTATCACCAACCAAGATGAGGGTTCATACTCATCCACTTAAGTGATGGGTTGGCATCATCATTAACCCTAGGGGTTTATACCTTGGAAATCTATCTTGGTCACTTCTACACATATAATATTCTATATGAGCATGGATTACTTAAACACATTTTACTTATGCAATGATTATACATGTCATCTTGCTATATTATGCCTATTGCCTATTGTTATGCATGTTGATCATAAAGCTTATTTCTTGTTGCATTGCATCCCATATACTTAGTATATTCAAACGTACTAATGCATATTCTATGCCTACATGATGTTATCATATAGGAACTAGAGCTCCAATTGATTCTTCTCATGGCTAGACGGATTATTCAAGTTAGCCTTTCATGAGTCCTCCATTCAAGGGACAATTACTATTCTCTTATGTTATGTATTAAGAATCTCTTTCGTTTATTGTGTACTTATGACCATGCGGGTGATCCCGATTGCTTTGTCTTGGCCCTTACTCTTATCTATGTATTTGTGTTTGTTGAACAAGCTATGTACGTATGATTTGAGCTTAGACTCTTTATCTCTTGAAGTAGATGTTTTGCAAGCTATCCCTTAGTCCCATGCCCCTTATTCTTACTTTATGCCTTTTTACATGCTTCTGTGACCAATATTATGTAGAGATAAGTTAAGAGGCTTGATTGGGGACCCTTCGCGCTCCCCATTCACCGTGTCACGTCTAGGCCCTATTTTGGATCGTGAAAAACATGGTATCAAAGCACTAAGTTGTTAAAATCCTCAGAATCCAATACACCGTATCGATTAGAGTCTTATTCATGATTGTGTTATACACCACAACTATGAGTAGGAGGCTATGAGGCGTTCGAGGAAATGTTTCACTTCTTCATTATCCATGTCGTGCTTTAGAAGTGAAATAGGGCTTTCCCCTCTAATGAATATTCTTTGATCTTTTAGTTGATCATGCCACTTCACGGAGGAAAGCGAAGGATAATAATTAGAAGGTTTTGATTTTGACTGGATTTGAGTTTCACTATTTCTTCTCTATTCTTTTAGTTGATGGTGGGGCTTCTTGTGTGGCCTAGTTATTGTGTGGATCTTTGGTATCTATTCTCTTGGTTAGGTATGTTGTTGCTAGAAAGTTCATAGGTACTGATCTAGGTTTGTATTGAATTAGGTCTTGCTTTGTGACTTGTTGGAGTTGATAAGGTGGATTTTAATGTCATTATAGGGATAGAATGGTTGCATGCATGTTCTGTCTTCATGGATGGTAGAACCTATAGAGGTATCCTCGATACCCTAATGAGTCCGTCTTTGAGTTAGAGGTTGTTAAATAGTAGCAAGGGAGGTAGGTCCATTTCATGCCCTAAGGTACAATTGGTCTCTTAGGGGTTGCATTTGTCATCTTGTGAGAAATGGAGGTGTTGAACCTAAGTTGTTTTGTCTATAGAATTATTGATAGTGGTAGATGAGGCTTTGAATATCCTTTCCAATATTTTGAATTTTGGGGTAGTGTCCTTTGGTTTGTCTAATACACTGGTTATGACTATAAGTCTCATGAGTAAGATCTCTAGTCCTTATCGTAATAGGTTTATGGTGGGTTTGGTGGTGATAATGTCGTTCATTCCCTAATGAGGTAGTGCATGTGAATCATTTGAGGGTAGTATTGCAAGTTTAAGGAAGAAGGTTGGGTGCTAAATAAGAGAGATGGGAATTTTGGTGGTAAGAGGTTGCCTTCCTAGGTTGGGAGGTGCCGAGTGATTGTATTAAGATGGACTTTAGTAAGAGGAAGGTGATTAGAGATTAGCCTAGACCTTAGACTTCATCCAATATTAGGAGCCTCTTCGGTTTGGTGGTCTGTTACCGGAGGTTGTGAGTAGAGTGATTTGATAGGTCTGGGAGTTGCTATTTCTTGTGTTATCCCTTTTCACTAGTAGGATTCATGTGTATATGGGTTTCATTCATGGGTTCCTTTCACCCATGGAGCCCAATCTTCCTATTTTATGAAATCGCATGATTTCAAGTTGTATTTCCTGAAGTTACCTATTATTATGAAATATGAGTATAAAATATATTGGGGTTTTGTCAAATATTGTTGATTATGCATGAATATTTATTTTGAGCTTATACTATGAGCTAATCTTTGTCTATTGAGACTTTACATGATTTGAGCTATGAAATCTATGAACTATTATGAAGCTTTGATAAGATTTACAAGTTACCCATGATGGGATTTTACCATAATGTTGGTGGACTGATTTACATGACTTTAAGATGCATTGATTTCACTATTTCATGATCTATACTCTTTTATTTTGCATTATTTGAACATGTCCTCATATGTGCCCACCAAGTGTTTGATGAAATGCTAAGTTAAGAATTGTCAAGATATATACATGTTTTACAAGTCAAGTGATTTCATGAAGAATATAGGCTATCAAGTATGTTATGCATTTATAAAATTATCTATGATTATGCAAATATGAAGTTAAGCCATTTTAAAAAAATTATTTTCAAGAAAAACTACATGGATTATACTTATTTTAATTTGAGATCTGAATATTATGATTCCTAAAATTCTATTGACGCATGGGTAGTGTTTATTTAATGATTTTAATGTGATTTAAACCGTTATATGAGGATTTACTTTTGGTTTATGAAGTTATAAGTATGCATGTACCCCTTTTGAAATTATTTATGCATGAGAGATTACACTATGGATTTAAATATGAAATTAATTATGTTTTCACTTCAACTTCATATTATAAATGTTGATTTTTAAATGGACTCTTAATTACCCATGCCATTTCCTTATTGTTCATAGCATACGCATTCATGTACATATATTATTTTTAAAATTTTGTTATGGGTAAGCCCAATTTCATTTTATGGTATGATTTTAATAAAAGGTTGGTCATGACAATATTATTATCATATATATGTCTTTGATTTAGGCTCTTTACACATTTTGGGTGCTTGCACCATTTTGTATATGAATGGGCTATGCCTATGTATGAGTATATAGACTATGAAATTATATTTTGGCCTTTAAGCCTAAGAATGCGTTGAAATGATTTGGAAAATAACTGTTGCCTCTTCGAAAGTATGTACATATATATTATAAGTGTTCTTGTGGGATGAAGACTTAGCTTGTTGTGTTGGGGGTCTTGGGGTAGTTTAGGTTACTTGCATACTATGTTTTCAATAAGTGTAGAACCGATAAGCTTGTAATAAGATGGTTGATCTATGTGGTCAAATACAAAGGGTTAGTCACTTCACTAAGATTGATCTTTGGTTGAGCTTTGTCCCCAAGTGAGCATTATTAGTATCGGTGGAGTTGGTTGGTTGATTTATGCATTGGATATGGTTATGGGTCTTTAGAATAGGGTCTTAAAACCCTACCTTGGTATGTTTGTGGTGGTTTCTAGTGATGAGGTATTGATTTATTTAGAGCTTGTGAATCATTTGGGGGATTGGTTGCTAAATTGATAGGTGTGAGTTGAGGATAACAAGAAGGTTGTTAGAACTCCATAGAGATTATGGTATAAGTGTGCATTGGTTTTTTCGGTAAGGCTAGTGTTGTGGTTGGTGCTCTAGGTAGCCTAGTTTGTGTGGATAATGTTGGTAAAGAGATGTCTAGTAGAGTCCATTGGTCGGCTAGATAGGGAGTTAGGTTGAAGGAAGTTGAGAATGGTAGTATAGTTTTCTTGACGGTTCCAAATCTTCTTGGGTTAAGAGGACTAGATTAGGAAAGACCTTGATTTCCACCTTATTAGAGTTGGAAGCTTTGGGTGAAAAAGAACGGTAGAGTGGAGGTTGTCTCCCAAGGGGGAGATGGTGGTCCATGGTACCAAGTGGGTTAGATGTGTTTAAGGTTGGCAATCGGGTTAAGGTTTGTGAGCCCTTATAATAGGCGTTGTATGTCCCCGGTGGGATGGTTTGAAGTGCGAGAAATTGCCTTGTTGGGTCAATCCAACAGTTTTACTCGTGAGAAGTGAGGTTTGTTTTTGTAAGGAGGGAGTCAAGTTTATGGTTTGTGAGTCCTTATAGAGTGTAGAGGGAGGTTGGTAAAGATTGCTTAAAGTTTGGGGATTGCCTTTAGGTGTAGATATGGTTCTTTCAGTTCTTCATGCTTCTATGTTGAGGGGATGTATTGGTGACTCTAGTGTTATAGAGGTCTTTGAGGTTGCGGGTGTTATGGAGGGTAAGTTGGATTAAGAGAAGGTCTTGATGGGGGGTGTTGGATAGATGAGTGGAGAAGTTGATTGATAATGGTGTAGTGTTCTTCAAGGCCCTTTGGAAGTAGCGTCTATTCGTTTGTGTCTCTCGGGAAGCTGGTGTGGGCATGGAAAAGCAATACTCATATTTCTTTCATTTTATTCAAGCTTATGATGACACGTCCAGCCCTTTTTATGATTCCAAGTCTCATGTTTCAGCCCCTACGTCATTCATATTCGTTCATGTTTAAGTTGGCAAGTTCATGATAATTTTACACCTATGTTGGGATTTTGAAAATGGTGTTTTAAAGTGTATTGTTGCGTTCTTGTTAGGGATAATCTCCTTATGATTATTCTTTCCTTGTACGTCCCTTTTACATTCGGGGACGAATGTTTCCAAGGGGGAGATATTGTAACGACCCCAAAAAGTACCCGAAAATGTGCCTCGAAAGTGCTCGGACTCATAATTTCCATATATCTAAAAATATGTTTGTTACTTCGAAAATCCAACTTCATATTCTTGTTAGGAGGTCAAATTGAGTGGGAAATGAGTCTAACCTGAATTTTAGAGAAACCGTATCAAAATCCAAAAATTGCAATAAACACTACTTAGGAGGGTCAACTTTGAAGAGGTATATCTCTTATTACACAAAGCATTGAGTGGCCCACGACCTACCAACATAAAGCCCTTTGAATTAGCTTTCAAAATCTCTTGGCTTCACTTCATTCCGAGTTTGGATAAAGAATTTATGCACATTTTTTAAGAACTCATTTGTGCAGAAAATGCAGATTTCCAGTGAGCATCTGCGTCGCCTCCATGATGTGAACCAATGTTATTTTGGCCCTATTTTTTTAATTTTCAGTCCAAGACTTTCAAGTCTTGGGCCCAAGGGTTCCCCTACGTGTTTTTACCTATACTTAGCCTTATTTCACCCTCATATCATCCTTAACATTCCCCAATATCCTCTCAATCTCTTAGACTCATATTTCACCCTAAATTCAAGTCCCAAACTCAAGACTAATCTTAAGGATTTCATCAAGGATCTCATTTAAGCTTCAAGTCTCCATTTCTAGTCTTCTTCAAGGGTTCTCCAAAGTCAAGGTATGTGGTGTTCAACCACTGGGTCCTTCCACCCATGGTATCTAAACCCTCTTCTACTAAATAATGCATGATTTAAAGTTGATTTTACATGTGGGTCTTGTATATTGAGAAATTCACTACACAACGATTTTAGTTCATGAAAGTATGACTGTTTTAGCATGTTTTGAGCTCTAAATCTTGGATCTAATGTTGGATTTGATGTGGGATTTTGAGGTGAATGTTTTGGGGGTGTTGCAAGTTGTTGATTGATGGTTTTACAACAGATTTTCTTGCAGCATTTCATCTATAAGTTGTATGGTCTTTAACCCCCCATTACACACCCCCAAGGTGTTTGATAAAATTTTCGGTTATGGTTTCTTGAGGAAATGAAGGCACAAAGCATGAGATATGATATGAATGATGTTATGATGATGAAAAGAACTTACGTATATAATATAATTGACTATATGAAGAAATGAGCTTATGCATATGATGAACTCTATATAAAGTGTTGCAGTAGACCTACTCATCCATATAGGTGATGAGGCGACATTATCACCAGCCGAGATAAGTGTTTGTACTCATCCACCTAAGTGATGGGCCAGCATCATCACTAACCCCAAGGGGTTTATACCTTGGAAATCTAGCTTGATCTCTTCAACACATATGATATTCTATATGAGCATGGATTACTTAAGCACGTTTTACTTATACAATGATCATAATGTCATCTTGCTATATTATGCCTATTGCTGTTGTTATGCATGTTGATCATGAAGCTTATCTCTTGTTGCATTGCATCCCACATACTTAGTACATTCAAACGTACTAATGCATACTTTATGCCTACATGATGTTACCATCTAGGAACCAGAGCTCCTATTGATTCTTCTCGTGGCTTGATGAATTATTCAAGTTAGCCTTTAGTGAGTCCTCCATTATGGGATAATGACCATTCTCTTATGTATTAAGACTCTTTTTCATTTATTGTATACTTATAACCATGAGGTGAGACCAGTTACTTTGTCTTAGACCCCGCTCTTATCGATATATTTGGAGGTGTTTGTTGGACAAACTATATATCTGTGATTTGAGCTTAGACTCTTTATCTGTTGATGTGGATGTTTTGCAAGATATCCCTTAGTCCCATGCCCCTTATTCTTACTTTATGCCTTTTTACATGCTTCCGTGACCAATGATGTGTAGAGATAAGTTAAGAGGCTTGATTGGGGACCCTTTGAGCTCCCCATTTGTTGTGTCACATTTAGTCTCTATTTTTGTTCATGACATTGGCAATCTTCATCTCTCACTTCCTTGACTTGGATTGGTTGGTGTCGATCTTGGGGTGCTTAGAAGGGTGGATTTTGGTTTACTGGTGCTTGGTAAGGTCGATATAGGTATGTGGAGCTTTTTGGGAGTTAGTTTGGTTTTATGGTGGTATTGTTTTGTGGGTACTTGTGTTGGGGTTCACAAATGTTGGATCGAATACTGGTGGAAGATTTGGAGAGTCATAGTAGGAGAAGAAGGACAATTAGGTTCACTTGTTGAAGCTCGATAGGTAGTTTATGGAGTGATATTTTAAGAGTTAAGTCGACTCTTTACATTGATCATTCTACCATCCATAGCTGACAAACTACCTTGAATGCTGGATATAAGGCCCTCCATGGCTTCCATTCTCTGACTAATATTAGTAATCACTTCCATAATGGAAAAAGTAACTCCTCTGGTGGGCGGTGGAGTTTCATTTTCACTTGCCATTATACCTATTAAAACAACATTCAACAAAAATGAAAAACAACATTATTTTTAGTGAAATAATCTCACAATCACTCATATTTACACACCTTTGATTGCTTTCTAAATTGGCTCAGCTAAGGTTGAAGATTGTTTATACTAAATGGTTCATAAGGTGTCAATCTCTACTCTTAGCTAGAGTGGATTCTTGTTTCAAGAAGGATAGACGATCCGATTAAAACAAATGGACTTGAATTAAGACGTTAAATAAGAAATAAAACAAATAAAAACACAAAAGAAAATAACACTAACAAATAAGAGGATTCAAGAACTAATAATTAACAAGTAGATCAATTACGATCGTTAAAAATTAGTTCAGGAATCTTGAAACGGACAAGAATCAAAAGAAAAGAAACTAAGAATTTAGAACGTGAGATTGATCGAGCTTTGGAACTCCAAATTTGATATTTCAAAAGTTAAAATTAAAATTCAGCCCGTGAACATCAATTTGACCACTGAAACAGTTTAGCGGACCGTCAAATGCCCCACGTTTGACTGTCGAAAGTTATAGCAACTAAAGAAGGATTAGGAAAACTCAAGAACTTTGACACGTCACAGAATGGGTCCTTTGGACACTACTTTGACCGCCTTTTTTTGCACTTTTGCATATTTGAGACCCTAAAACCTTCTTTTGGCCCCCTTGTATTTTATTGACCCAAGACTCGCCCCTTTTGGTAAATTCCAATTGTAGCAACACAATTCTTCCTTCTATTCTTGCACTTTTTGGATCAAACACCCCTTTTTGAAAGATTCTTCATCTTGGATATAAGTATGTTCCTCAAGAACACTTATGAATAAGATAAGGATCCAAATTAAAACTTTTGAAATTTTTGGCTCGAAATTTCACAAAATTTGAGATTTAAGTTCTCCTTGATGTAGAGAACAAATCCAAATACTTTTTAGACTTCAATTCCCAGCCAATTTCTTCAAATCTCAAGACACCACTTTCTTGTTCTTCAAGTTTCTTCAACCAATCAATGGTGGAATCTTCGATATCACTATAAACTTCACCAAATCTTAGTCCGAGACTTAATTAATGTTAGAGACCACAAATCTAACACAAGAAACTTCAAACAAGAATCAAATCAACACAAAAGTTTTTGGGATTTTTCAAAAACGTTTTTGGCCTCTTTTTTTGTAGTAACAAACCCAAGACTAGAATAGTAGGAAGGAATCTAACCCTTGATCTGATACCAAATGATGTAATAAAAAAGGTAGAAATGAAAAGACAAGAAAATAAGATAGATAGATTGACACAAGAAAGGAAATAAAAAACAAACTAAAGATATATTAAACCTTAAGGCCTCAATTGATAGATAGATAGATTGACACAAGAAGGCAAATCAAAAGGAACTTAAAGGTATATTAAACCTAAAGGTCTCTATCTATTAATCCACAACAAGCACCAACCTCTTATGAAAACCTCAAGCGAAATTGGACTCCCAAGCAACCCCCGTTTCTAAACAAAGTTCAAGCAAAGGTTGTAACAAGCTTCAAAGTCACGCAAGGAGTATTGTTCATCAATATTGAAAATAGTCTACCTACAAATGAGTAACTATGAGATATTTATAGTCTTAGGTAAATCCATTACAATAATAGCCACAAATGACCGAAATAACCAAACAATGGTCAAAGTGACCATCGCCTTCTTAATTTGATCGATCACCGAATGGGCACCTAACCGATGATCCTGATAACTTTTTAATCTGAACAATATGTAAGATTTGGCAGTCTCATACACTATCTCTGTCTTCACTCAGTGGATTGCCAAACTTGTGCTCATCACCGAATGTGACAGCTTCTCCTCTTGCTTCGTCTTCACTTCTTCAAGCTATCATTAACACAGAACCCTTCCTTAGGCCTCATTACAAGCTCAAGAACCTCAATATCATGAATAACCCTCATATACTTCATAGTTCTCGAGCTTGATTCCTAGTGAATTGCCTTGATGCGATCCAACTTGCATCAATTTAAGTGTGTATGTGACTTTACGGGACAAGTTCAGGGAGTAATATATTTCTTTTTCTGAGGTATAAATATTTTTAAAATGTAAATTTATTTGTTTTTGCATGAAAAGATTTACCTTTTTATAAATAATACTCAACTTGCTTTCATTATTTGTCATATTTTTATTTGACATTAAATTTTAGTAAGTACAAAAATTTTATAAATTTTATGGGCTTAAATTATGGATTCATATTATTCACTCAAATATTATTTTAATCTTGTTGTCTTAAACATATTACATGTAGAATTAATTTCAAAGAGTTGAAAAAAATTATTATTTCTGAAACAAAATAAAAAATAATAAGACAAATAAATTGAAATGATACATCATAATATTTTTATTAAAAAAATAATTCTGTTATTAATAAAAAATAAGGTCCTCCAATTTGGAGGCCTAAGATGAATGCCATATTTTAAAAAATATTGAGCTGGCCCTGATTCATATAATTAAATTTAGACAAAACAAACACAGAATTTGGCTATGTTAAGTTTTTAAAAGTTATCTAGATGATACTCCAACGTGTCATACTAATTAATAAAGTTAAAATAAATCAGAGTTACGTTGCAAAAATATATCATAATAATTTTTTTAAAAAATTCATATTGCGTGTTAGGAACTATGAATTATTTGTTTGAGAAATACATCTCAATGTTGATTGGATTAAATATGTACACAAACTCAGATGCATATGGCCCAAAGTTTTTATCCACATTTTTTTTTCTATTTTTAACATATTTTTTTAGTTAAGTATCAAAAACACACGTAATGATTAATTTTTTTAGTTTGATACTGAAACTATTGGGAGTGAGAAACACACCTAAATTATTACCCAGTAGTTTGAAAAACATACCTCAATGCTGATTGAACCTCTAATTTTCATCCACATACCCTCCTTTTTTTTTTTGCTTGACATTTTTTAATTATATTTTTAATTATTTTTTAAAGCGAGTTTATGCATTTAATTTATATTTAACTTGAGTTATATTGTCATAACTCAAGGTAGGCTTTAGGTGCGACATGAAAATTAGAATCCTGAAGAAATGCCAAGAAAGCCTCTTAACATATCAAGCATATATAAGGTAATTAAAATAATAACATGAAGCAAAGTGAAAGTAAAGTCTCAAAATAAAGTCTAATAATAGAAAAAAGTTTATGCCCGAATACACAGTCTTGTATATCTTTGTTTAACATGCCTGTAGTATCATGAACGGGGCATAGGACAAGCCCTAGCTCGCCCTAATTAAAATTAGTAGAATAGTCCAAATATAACAAAGAACACAAACTCAAATGGCTTGTCCCCAAGCATGAGAACTTACGAACCAAGTGAACTAATCTTCAATGTAGATATGAGATAAAATGTACGATGATCATCTATCCCTATATCATAATACAATGTAGGCAATAAAATATGCATTAGCACTTGGAATGTACTAAGTAGGTGAGCAACCCAATGCAAAATGTCTGGATAAGCAATTGGCTATGTTTGAAAACATGTCAAGTAAATCATTAACATATAATATTAAATCATAAACAAAGGTAATGCAATTTAAGAAATCATAGTACAAACTTAGGAAAACGTGTGCAATGTAGGAATGGTCATAAGTCATAGTAGAAAATTATAGAGCTTGTGAAGTTCATAAGCCATAATGAGAATCATAAATCATATTGTCAGTAGTTATAGTAGTTATAACAGACAAATAATTATATGAGATATAACATAAAGTATGGTGTATTGCTCCATCAAAAAGGGCCCAATATGCTTGCCAAGACATAAAGGCATGCGTTAGATAGACCCATTAATGTCATTGGGTGAACCGGTATAATGACGCACTAAGTCAGTTATGTTTTTTCTATGATATTTTTGCTACTTTGAGCTTTTGCATAGTAACCACAAACCCTTTTTGAGTAATGGGGATGTTGGAATTGTTATGGACCGAATTGATTATGAATTGAGTGAGTTTGCGAGCTAGCGAGAAGTTATAGTTTTAAAAATGAGATTTCTAGTAAAACCATAGCAAACGACCTCGAAATGGGATTCTAACGGTTTCAAGAATTCTGAAATGGTTGGTTTATGCTTGGAGGGTTGTTTTCACAAAGGTGGAGGGTCTTGGTATGAATTTGAGTCAAAAGTTGCAAAATAAGTTCAATCAGAAGCGAAAAAGCACTTTTCCAAAAAACCTTGGCTAAACGCACCCGAAATGGAAATCTGATGGCGTGGTCAGTTACGGAACATTGAAGATAGTCTAAACTGACACTTCGTTGGTTGATGGGGGCTTTCGGTTGCGTTTAGACCCTGTCAGTTCTTTTAGCTAAATGTTGCCGAAAAGAAGTGGGACCCTCATTTTTCCATAAGGTACTCCATTGAAAATTTTGACTGCACAGTTGGATCTAGAATGTCGAAATCTATGTGGTGGAATGATTCATTTATGTGAAAAGAATACCTAACGGTCTGAGAATGCCTTGGGGAAATTTTCTAGATAGTTGGTACAACACCAGCAAAATAACCCTCTGCATTCTGCTGAGGGTTTGGGTGTGTTCGTGATAGGCTAGGGGGCAAAACTTCACGCTCGCCGAGTCATGCCTCATTTGCAGAGCCTAGTCTATGCTAACAGAATCATGCCCCATTCGCAGAGCCTGGTCCGTGCTCGCAGAGGCAAAGGGGATGGCCTATATATAAGCTTAAGCCCCTTCTCGAACAAACATTAATGTAAATTTCTCCAAGTTGTATCTTGAGGTATACAACTACGATTTTGAGTTCAAAAGCCTATGTGACCTGAGTTTATGCAAGGAATTCTGTTATGGTATTGGATTCAGATTTTACCGCATATTTTGCCGCATATTTTGAGGTAAAAACACTATTGTAACTGATTATATTCTTAGAATGTGTGAAAACTTTGTGCTATGATATTTCGGACGATTCTTAATGAAATTAAGTAAAATCTTAGTCTAGGTTGTTCTAGTATTTGAGAGGAACATTGTGATATGCTCAGATTCTGATAAATTTTGCTAAATTTTTGTTAAATTTGACCGAGAAAGTTTTGAAAGAAACATTTTCAAATAAAAAATTTAACTTCATTTTTTTAGGCATTTCTCGGTCTTCCAGGGTCTGTTTTGGGCCAAATTTCTGGCTATAGATTCAGGGTGACGCGGGGATCATGTAGAGTTTTCTGGGGATTTCAGCCATAGGCCCTAATTTTACCTATTTTAGGCTCTATTAACTTGATATATCCCATTTTTAAGATGTTACAACCAATGTGACTGTATTAACCTTGGGAATTTTATGGTAACAGTGGTACACATCGGGAAGTGATTAAAAAGGGGAAAATCTCAACTAGATTGACTCAGGGCATAAGTCATCTATTGCCAGGTAGGTTAGGGTTTTCCTAAACCTTAGACAAAGTTGGGATTAAAAAGGGGAAAAGCTCAACTGGATTGACTCAGGGCATAAGTCATCGACTGCCAGGTAGGCTAGCATTTTCCTAAACCTTAGATAGAGTTGTGATATATGTATGTTGAGCTGAAATATGTGATATATGACTGGTTGTACTCCATGTGCATAGTATATGATGTGGGGTTGTACCCCTGTGCTGGCAGTTGTATTAGTTATAGTTCAATATTGGTCGGTATTATTGACTATAGGAAGGCCTGCTAAGGGTTGTATGTGGGCTGGTATGTATTCTGATCTAATTCTTGTCTGTGCGCATATGTTTCCTAATGCAACTGAGATATCCTGTGTATAAGGGTGTTCATCGATTATATACCATGATGGGACTTTGTTCTATGGAAGACACTTGTGATAGAGCTATAGTTGGCTTGCCTTACTCTCATTATCTATGGTTGGCTAGATTATGATGTAATTGGCCTTGGTAGGCTAGATTTTGCACTGGGTAGTGACATTTACACACACACACACACACACACATATATATATATATATATATATATATATATATATATGCGCGCACACACACACACCCTTGTATATTATTGTTAGCTAGATCGTACTGGTTTCTCCATACCTAAGGGAAGGGGGGGTTATCTGTAATTATCTAAGGGATGCAATGGTTATGTATGGTTGGAGGGGTAGGATTCTTATATTGAGAGACAACATGACTTGGGAGTTTTGGATCTAGATAAACTATGGAGGGGCTGACTATTCCTATACTTTGATGTCATGACCCAAACTTAGGGCCTAGACACGACAGGACGAATGGGAATCCAAAAGGACCTAAACAAGACTTTTAGCTTATCAATCACACATCATTGGTCGCGAAAGCAAAGCAACAACAAGCAAGAGAATTAGGGGAAGTCTTGATATTTATAATAACATAAAGGAGTCAAGACTCAAAGCAAAGATACACCAATTGTTCCAACAACACCTCTAAACATAGATTGGACGGGGGTCAAGACACTTTCCGAGCTCACCATCATAGTATGAAATGTTCAACATAATAGATAACAAAAGCAAGAGTAACATAGTTAGTGTCCCCAAACTTAAGGACGCACTAAAAGCTTATCTTCCAGATGCCAAAACTAGCCACGTGGACAATGATCGTGAGGTGCTTTGATTCGAACATGGTGATATCATGTATGCAAAAGTATGCGTTAGTACATTTAAATGTACTAAGTATGTAGGATGCAATGCAACAAGACATAAGTTAATAAAGTCAAAATGCATAGTAATAAGCAATAGATAAGTATAATATCAATGTGCCATTCATGATCAATGCTTGATGTAAAGCATGCTTGTAAATCATATAAGTTGCAAATATGGATTACATGCATAGGAAAAGACCATATCAACATAGCACAAGCAAACTATCACTTGAACTTCAAGGCATGCCATCCCCTTGGAAGGTGATTGAGGTACATCCTATCAATGTGGTAGTACGGGCATGCCACCCCCTGACAAGGTGATTGAGGTATATACCCCTCAACATGGTTGTATGGGCCTGCCATCCCCTGACAAGGTGATTGAGGCTTGTCACCCCCTAAACAAGGTATGGTCAACTGGCAACACTATAGATAATTTCATGAAATTCACACATACATACAATCCCTTAATCATTATATAGTCACTTGATTCATAACTCATGCAATAGATCATCAATAACTCTAGAATTGTTGTCAAGACATTTTATCAACTACTTGGCCGGTGAGCAACGCTAGTTCAAAATCATGCAATTCAAGAGTGAAATAATATGAGAAAACATAATGTAAATCAACCCACCAATATATAATAAAATCCTCATGTAAGACACCTTGAAATCCTTCATCAAAGCTCATAATATATCATAGTTTCATAGCTCAAAATATGCATACTCACAATAGACAAACCATCTCATAGTATAAACTTGAAATAGGTAGAGATGTGATTAGAATAAACATTTCATAAAACCCTAATATAATTTATAATCATAATTCATAATAAGTAATACCTATAAGTAGCACAACTTGAAAACATGCAAATTTCATAAAAAATAAAGGTTGGGCACCATGGGTGAAAGGACCCTATGGTTGAAACTCACATATCTCAAATTTGGAGATTTCCTTGATATAGATTTGAAAGAGAACATGAAGCTTAAATGAAGTTCTTGAGATCTGAAATTAAGTTTGGGACACATGAATTTGGGTGAATTATTTGGTTAAGTGTTAGAGAGGGTTTTGAAAGTATATTGAGTGATATATAGTTGAAAACCGGCTAAGTATATGTGATTTTACGCATAAGAGGGCATGAGACCAAGACCCCAATGCCGTAGGCTAAGATAAGAAAAATAATGGAGTCACAACACTGCTTCACAACAGGTCTGCGTCGCGGAGCTGTGCCGAATAGCTTCTGGAAATGAAAATTTTCAAAAATTATTTTTTTGCTACGGGTCCTCTAAAATCAGGGTTATACCTATCTCCCACTCAATTTTTCCCCCGATCAAGAATATGAAGTCAGATTTTTAATATCACAGATAGATTTTTAGATATATGAAAATTATGATTATGGATATTTCTGAGGCGCCTTTCTGGGGCGTTTCTTTTTATATCTAGATGAAACACCTTGTGGTTCGAGTCTAAGATAGCCATGTCGAAGTGTCTACCCAAGTATCAATTTTCAAAAAAGATTGATACCTACCGATATTCTAGGTCTGCAACCCCGTAGACTACACTTGGGAGCTAGGTCATGTTGATTGATTTTTTAGGTCGGGGGCCGTATCAATTATGTTAGGGGGATTCTTTATCCCGTGCGGGACTCATCCTAGCATTATGCACACACGTGCCTGGATTAGGTGTCACGTTCTGACACAGGGTCAGAGATGCGAATGATGTATGATGCTTTAGGGTGGAGGCCCAATTGATTACTTATGGATCCACACACGTATATACATCCTGGTTGTGCATGGGTGTACCTCCTGGGTATATGGGGACTTGGGGACATTCAAGAATATATATTAAGGCCTTACATCCACGTAGAACTTGACCCCTTGATTCTGTGATGCTGAAATTTGTGTGCTATGTTGATTCTATTGGGTTCAATGATGTTCTGTCAGTTAGCGTGTGCATAGATCTACCTTCTAGGTTTATAGAGGCCTAGTTGGTGTACATACACATATACTTGGGCCTTACACCTACGTACAATACTATTCCTCGATTCAGTTGGGTCTTAAGGGACTTTCTAGACATGTTTACTCCTTGTCCTGTGTTCGATTTACTGGATTTTTGAAGTTACCTTTAGTTGAGCTTTTATATATGCATTATTTCACTTTGTTGGTCAATGATGCCTGCTGGGTGTCTTTTTCTTGTACTCACCCCTACTTTCTATGTCTTCCCATGGTACATGCCTAGTTTCTAACTACAAGAGTTGAGTCTTTAGGGAATTCGGGACTGCTCAGGAGACTCTTTGTGAGCATCAATAGCCTTGACTACTTCACAATCTTCTTTCCTTTTGATGACCATCTTTTTTATCAAGACTTTTGCCTTGTACAGTAGAGGCTTATATTTGTAGGAGCACTCATGGTTCTGTATATTATGGTTATGGTTATATGTATATATATTTTTATGTACTTGTGTCTATCGTAGCTCTGTACAATTGAATTTCAGGTTCTGGGTAGGTTATGGTTATTTATATTGTTGTGTCAGTTATGTCTGTGAATAAAGAGCTAGGAAAGGAACCTTAAGGTTTGGTAATTATCTTGCCTTTTAGGTGGGATCTAACATACACCATCATGACCAGGATTGGGTCATGACAAGTTAGTACCAGAGCCAGGTTCACAAGTCTCAATTGTACAGAGCTACCATCTAGTATAGTCTTGTGAATAGGAATGGAGATGTCCATGGCTTATCTCTAGAAGGCTATATAATGTTTAGGAATTTCTTATGTGGTTGATTCTTGTTATGCGATATTTTCAATGGTCTTTCGATTCTGAGAATCTGACTTTGTTTGCTTTTCACAGATATGGTGTGTGGAGGATAGGTCTAGGGCCAAGGTAGAGCTGCACCATTATTCATGGATATGGAGAAGACTCTAAAGCCTATTGAGCAGGCACTAGGTTCCCTAGCACCACCGCTGCCAGAAGCACCAGTTCCCCAAACTACATTTGTAGTTACACCAGAGGTGCAAGCAACTATTGGACAGTTCTTGGCAGCGCTCGGAGCCCTACAACAGTGTGTTATGCTATCTCCATCTCTTCATGTACAGGAACAAGCAGAACCTGGTGTTGCAGAGGTTCTAGCCCATCCAGAGGGAGTTATACCATTTTAGGATCAACAGTTACTTAGGTACTTTCTGGGTTGGCCCCGCCATGATTTTGAGGGGCTACATGAAAGGATGCATAGGATCTTCTGGTATCATGTATGGAGGCATTGAAGCGTTACGACTGTTGGAGTTTCAAGGAGTGGAGTTTACTTTTTACTAACAAGATGGTACCACCAGACAGTAGTGGTAGACTTCCCAAGATACCAGACCAGCAGATACCACACTAGTGACTTGGGCAAAGTCTACAAAGGCATTTATTAATAGATTTCTGCCCAAGACTTTCAAGAACCATCATCGAGACCAGTTTGTGTGACTTGAGCAGGGGCAGATGATCGTATCACAATATGAGGTCAGATTCCAGGAGCTCTCTTGGTATGTTACATCTATTCTGCCTACCGATGAGGAGTAGACTTATTACATTGTGTGAGGATTGAGGCCTCAGTTGAGGATGTGTACACATGCACTATTGACTTCAAGTCGGTCATTTTTGGATATTATTAATCATGCTCCTTCCTTGGAGAAGATTAGTCATGAGGCACAAAGGGGCAATGACAAGCGGGATAGACATAAGGGAGATTTAATGGTTCCCAATCGGGGTTTCATGTTCCAAGTGACAAGCCTTTGAAGAGTGGTTGGTAGGGCCAGACTAGCCAACCATACTAGGCATCATTGCAGACTTTCGATGGTGGCCATCAGGGCTCGGTACTTCCTATCAGGGTGGTTCCTCTTACCCTGTAGGGTGGACAGAGAGAGAGAGAGTCACTTTGCTTTGTCAAGGCCAGTTGGGTTATATTTTGCTGGTAGTTAGGCTTCCAAGGCATCTGCATTGCAGCAGCATGATCGTAATTGCAGAGACACAGTTGTTTTGTATTGTTTTTGGTGTGAGGAACCAGATCATTAGCTTAGAGACTATCAAGATCATATATCAGCACATGTTGCCCCACAACCCACTAGGTAATCTCCTTTACGCGGTGGCAGGGGCAGTGGTCAGGATTCAGGGCACAGGGTGAAGCAACCCCAAAAAGTTCCCAAAAATATACCTAGGAAGTGCCCGGAATCATAATTTCCATACATTAAATTTTTTTTGCGTGATATCAAAAATTCGACCTAATATTCTTGATCAGGGGTAGAATTGAGTGGGAAATGGGTCTAACCCCAATTTTAGAGCAACTGAATCACAATTTCAATTTTCCATGAATGCAGTTTTCAATAAGGGTTCGCGCCCCTAGTACGACGTGCCTTTGCCACGCCTCTGTGTTATTATTTGCCTAGTTTTTTTGTTACTCGGTCTATGGTTTGCGGGTCTTGGGCCTAAGTCTTTTCACGCGTGAAAATACATATACTTAGCCATATTTGACCTTCATATCATTGAAGCATTCCCCAATAGTCTCTTAAACATATAGACAAATATTTCACCCAAACTTCAAGTGCCAAATCTCTTTTCGGATCCTAAGGAATTCACTCAAGCTTCAAGTCTCCATCCCAATCTTCATCAAGGAATTCTCAAAGCTAAGGCATGTGGGTTTCAACCATTAAGTCCTTTCACCCATGTTGACCAAGCTTCCTTTTTACCTAACTTACATTTTTCTAAGTTGATTTTACTCATACGTCTTCTATTATGAATTTGACTATGAACTATGTTGGGATTTTGTAAAAGTGTGACAGTTTATGCATGTTTTGAGTTATGAATTTAATATTTATGATGAGGTTTGATGATGGGTTTCAATTTATATTGGAAGGTGGTATTACCAAGTGTTAGTGGGTTGATTTACTTCAAGATTTCTTTCATGGTTTTACACTAGCCTTACACACCCACTAAGTGTTTGATAAAATATCTAGTTTAGGGTTCTTGAGCATTGATGATCCATTGCATGACCTATAACTTCTACGACATTATGATGATTAAAAGAAGGTATATATGAGTTGATTTCATGAAAAGTATCTATAGTGTTGCAATTTGACCAAACCCAATAGAGGGATTGATACCTCAATCACCATGGATAGTAGGGTGCAATCCACCATCAAGCAATTGAGGGGTTAATAGTTCAATCACCATGGATGGCATGGTGCAATCCACGATCAACCAATTGAGAGGTTGATACCTCAATCACCATGGATGGTAGGGTGTAAAAATCCATCATAATGTTGGTCTCTTACTACACATGTAATATATAGCCTATCTATTGTTGCATTGCATCCTACATACTAAGTACATTCAAATGTACTAATACATCCTCTATGCCTATATGATGTTACCATGTAGGAACCAAAGCTCCTTACGATTATCCTCATCCTCCACGTGGCTAGTATTATCTTCTCAAAGCAAGTTTGGTGAGTCCTTAACTCCGGGGATGATATCTATTGTTCTTATTTTATGTAAAGACTTCCATTATATATGTGTATGCTTTTGACTATGAGGGTGAGCCTGGAAAGTTGTCTTGGTCCCCTTTCAATTCTAACTGTAGAGTTATTGTTTTACAAGTTATGTAATGATGCTATGAACTTTGACTCCCTCTGAATCTTTTGATGTTTTATGATGTGAAAGATGTTCCTTATCCCCATATTCCCTTTTTACTATGTCTTATTATTGTTTTATTATTTCCGCAACCAAGGATGTGTAATGATATGTTAAGAGGCTTGATTGGGGTCCCTTCGGGTTCCCCATTCACCGTGTCATGTCTAAGACCTACGCTTGGGTCATGAAAAACTTGGTATCAGAGTACTAAGTTTTTAATGATCCTCAAAATCCAACACACCACGTCAATTAGAGTCTTATTCATGGTTGTGAAGTGCGCCACAAATATTAATGAGAGGTTATGAAGTATTTTCGGGGATGTTTCATTTCTTCATGATCTATGTCGTGTGGTAGAGTTCAGTCCTCTAGGCCTTATTACTAATTACAATCCATTACATTTCAAAATATTTCTAAAGCTACTCAGGATGGCGATATATCTAATGCGGAGGTTTGCAATGCTTGGTTTTTATTGGCCAAGACTGTGACCACCCAACTCAACCAATCGGTAGGTACCCTTGATACTTCAAATGATAAGAGTGGAGGGGGAAAGGCCAAGAGAGCTCGAATTGGATCTAGGTATCCATATACCACTCGTCCTAGATGCCGAAGGTGTAGGAGGAAACACTATGGCACATGTTTGAGGAACAAGAGTGCATGCAATGGATGTGGTGAGATGGACCACAAGATAGTCGATTGTCCATATGCTTGAAAAAGGAGAAGTGGGGAATCTAAGAAGGCTCGGTGTGAGGGTGGTTTCCCAAGTGCTAAGAGTGAGCATCTCCAATAAGATATTGAATTTTGAGGCCAAGGGTCCTCTAGTGCACCAAATAAGAAGCTTGCAATTGACGGAATGATTAACCTAGGCTTCCAAGGTAGCGATGGTAGGATGACTAAACCTAAGTACCATAGTTGTGGGAAGAACCATGGTGGTCCATGCTTGAGGAAATACAATGCTTGTTATGGTTGTGGTGTTGTGGGCCACAAGGTTGTTAATTGTCCACATTCTCAAAAGAGGTTTAAAGGTGGTCGACCTGAAGAACAAGATAGTCATGTTGATAAAGAGGCTTAAGGAGGAGATGAGATGCCCAATGTCGCTACCGGCTAGTTGAAGTTTACTTTGACCTTGTTGTGCATACATTGATAGGTCCAGGTGCCACCATCTCTTTCATTATTCTATTTTTTGCTAGTGGGCTTCATGTGTGCTCCAAATTGTTATGTGAACTTCTCTTTGGTATCGACCTCATTGGTGAACCTATCGTTTCTAGAAAGTTCATAGAGATTGTACCGTGTTCATATTGCATTCGTTTTTGCCTTATGACTTTGTTGATATAGGTACAGTGGATCTTGATGTAATACTTGGGGTGGATTAGTTGCATGCATATTGTGTCTCTATTTGTTGTAGGACCCATAGATTTAGAGTCCAATTTCCAAATGAACCCATCCTTGAGTGGGAGTGGTTATAAAGTGGTAAGTACGGGTGGATTCATTCCTTGTCTTAGGCCCAAATTAATCTTTGAGGGTTGCATTTATCATCTTGTAAGAGTAGGGATGTTGATCCTACATCATTCCTATTCAGTCGATTCTGGTGGTTAATGAGTTTTTGGTGTTCTTACCGATAATTTGAATCTGGGGTAGTGCCTTTCGGTTAGGCTTATATATCGACTATGTTTACGGATCTTATGAATAGGGTCTTTAAACCCTACTTTGATTTTCTTGTTGTGGTTTTCATTGATGATATCTTGATCTACTCTCATAGTGAGGAGGAGCATGTGGGCCATTTAAGGATTGTGCTTCAAAAATTGAGGTAAGACAAGTTTTATACCAAATATGAGAAATGTAAATTTTTGTTGAAAGAGGTTTCCTTTCTAGGTTATCTGGTGTCGGGGGATAGTATTAAGGTGGATCCTAAAAAGACGAAAATGATTAGAAATTGGTCTGGATCTTTGACCCCGTCGGATATTAGAAGCGTCTTGGGCTTAGCGGGTTAGTATTGTAGGTTTGCGAATGGGTTCTCTTCTATTGGTTCTCCCATTAGTAAGTTGACCCAAAAGAAGGCTAAGTTTGTGTGAACCTATGAGTATGAAAGGATTTTCCAAACCTTAAAGGATAAGCTTGTCTCTGCTCCTATCTTGCCTCTACCGGAAGGGTTGGAGGGGTTTGTTGTGTATTGTGATGCCTCCAGATTGGGTTTTGTTGTGTTTTGATGCGAAATGGTAAGGTGATAGCCTATCCTTCTAGAGAACTCAAAGTGCATGAAAAGAATTATCCTCCTCATGATCTTGAGTTAGCCGCCGTGGTATTTGATTTGAATATTTGGCATCATTATTTGTATGGAGTGCATGTTGATGTGTTTACTGATCATAAGAGTCTCCAATATGTGTTCACTCAAAAAGATCTCAACTTAATACAACAAAGGTGGTTAGAGCTTCATAAGGATTATGATATGAGTTTGCATTATCATCCTATTAAGGCTAATGTTGTGGCAGATCCTTTGTGTAGGGTGTCTATGGGTAGCCTAGCTCATATTGATGATGGGGGAAAAGAGGTGTCTAGGTAGGTTGATCATTTGTCTAGGTTGCAGTTAGGTTGGAAGAGGTTGATAATGGCAGTATTATGGTTGTTGATGGTTCAAAATCTTCCTTGGTTGATGAGGTAAAAGTAAAGCAAGATCTTGACTCCTCCTTGTTAGAATTGAAGGCCTTGGGTGAGAGATGGCAAGGTGGAGTTTTTCTCCAAAGGGGGAGATGGTGCCCTTAGGTACCAAGGTAGGTTGTGGGTGCCTAGTGTTGATGGCTTGAGAAAGAAGGTTCTCGATGAGGCTTGTAATTCTTCCTATTCTATTTAGCCCGGCTCTACAAAGATGTATAGATATTTGAGGAATGTGGTTTGGTGGAGAGGTATGAAGAAAGACATCGCCAAATTTGTATCTGGTTGTCATAGTTGCTAACATGTCAAACCCGAACACCAAAGGTCGGGTGGCCTAACCCAAGACATAGAGATTCCTACTTTGAAGTGGGAGGAAATTAACATGGATTGTTTGGTTGTGTTGCCAAAGACTACAAATGATTTTGACTCTATTTTTGTTATGGTTGACAGTGTTGGCTCATTTCTGCCGGTTAAGACTACTTATGGTGCCGAAGAGTATGATAAATTGTATATTCATGAGTTGGTTAGATTGCATGGGGTGCCCTTGTCTATCATATCAGATCGTGGTGGTCAATTCACCTCTCACTTTTGGAGGTCCTTCCAAAGAAGTCTTGGTACCAAGGTTAAGCTTGGTACGACCTTTCACCGTCAAATGGATGGCAAAGCCAAAAGACCTATCCAAACTCTTGAGGATATGCTTAGAGCTAGCGTTTTGGAGTTTAATGTAGTTGGGATGGTCATCTTCCATTGATTGAGTTTGCTTATAATAATAGCTATTATTCTAGCATTGGTATGGCTCCTATTGAGGCTCTATGTCGTAGACTTTGTAGGTTCCCAGTTGGATGGTTTGAGATAAGGGAAATGGCTTTGTTGGATCTCGATCTAGTATGAAGACTATGGAGAAGGCAAGGTTTCTTAGGGAAAGGTTTAAAATAGCCAAAAGTTGTCAAAAGCTCTATGCCAATGTGAGGAGATGGGAGTTTGAATTTAAGGTTGATGATTGGGTCTATTTGAAGGTATCACCCATGAAGGGTGTGGTTTGTTTTGGTAAAAAGGTTAAATTGAGTACTAGATATGTGGGTGCTTATAAAGTGTTGAGGAAGATTGGTAAGGTGGCCTATGAGTTGGAGTTGCCTAGTGAAATGGACCTGAGTTCATCCGGTCTTTCATGTATCTATGTTGAGGAAATATGTGGGTGGTCCGAACGCTATTATCCCATTTGATGTTGTGGGTGTTGTTGAAGACAACTTGAATTATGAAGAGGTTTCAGTAGTGATCTTGGATAGACAAGTGAAGAAATTAAGGAACAAGGATGTGGCTTCCGTTAAGGTCCTTTGGAGGAATCAACAAGTTGAAAGTGCTACATGGGAGGCCGAAGCAGATATGAAAAAGTGATATCCCTATCTCTTCCATTCTACTCAACCCTAAGATACCAATTCTAAGTCTTCTATGTGATTTCATGTCTAATGTATCAACCCTATATGTCATTTGTATGCATTCATGTTTATGTTGACAAGTTTCATGGTATTTTGACACTTTTGTTGAAATTTTTGAAATGACGATTAAGTGCATTATTGCATTCTTGTTCAGGCTGATTTATTTATGATTACTTTTCTTATGTACGCTTCTTTGACATTCAGGGATGAATGATCCCAAGGGGGTATAAATTAAAACGCCCCCAAAAAGTGCCCGAAGATGTGCCTCAGAAGTGCCCAAAATCGTAATTTCCATATATCTCTAAATCTGTGTGTGGTATCGAAAACCCGACTTCATAATCTTGATTAGGGGCAAAATTGAGTGGAGAATGGATCTAACGCCGATTGTATAACGACTGAATCACAATTTCAATTTCCAAGAATGCAATTTCTAGTATGGGTTTGCGCCCTTGGCGCGACACTCCTTGGGCATGCCCTATGTTACTTTTTACCCATTATTTTTGTTTCTCAGTCCAAGGATTTTAGGTCTTGGGCCTAAGTCTTCCCATGCGTGAAAATACCTATACTTAGTTGTAATATCCAACACCCAACAATACTAGTACTATACAAATGAAACATGACATGGTTTGGTTGAATTAGCACCAATTTTAAAAAGTGCTTATATCTCATGTTAATGGGCTACATGTGCGTCTGACGTTTAAGAGGGGTGAGTGTACACATGCTATGTCTCAAATGGAGGAGGTCATGACCCTAAACAAGGTGAGATAATTGAGGTGCTTGTAGGACTTACGAAGCTAGCAGGTGAGCTACCTACTTTCTTAGCTTAATTTGCTAACAAAACGAAGACGAGGCCCGACGTCGGAATTCTCGAAGTCCAATTATGAATAAAGTCTGTGTTAAGGGTATAACTTTAGCCAATATTTTAGCATCATAAATGGACTACATGTTTAGCCCAAGTATGATATTAAAAGGGCCCAAAGACATCAGAGTTCACTTAACCATTTGGGCCAAAACTAGGTGAAGAAAAAATTGAAAAATAGGCAGCCCAAGTCCATCAACTTGGAGACCCATTTAGGCCCAAGGGTAATGGACAAGCTGCTGGATAACCAACTCATTGAAGTGTGGTTTAATCTGGTCAAAACGTCAAGAGTAAGTCGACCAAATTGGTCCTTTAAAAGGGGGTTACAAACAGCAAAGTTTATTCACTCTTAGACTTGGAAAAATTTCAGCTTTTCACAATTTTCCCTCTACACTTTCTTGACCTAGAAAGCAGCTACACGGGAACTTCTAGAGTTCTTCAAGAAGCTCTACACCTTGAAGGTAGTGTTAAGTAAGTTTACACATGTGTTTAGTATGGTTTTCTTATGAAAAACAAGAAGTATATGCTAGTATGTTTTATTGGAAATTTGAGACATCATGTATTGAGAAACTTGATGCATACTTGCCTTTTGTTTTAGTGACTTCTCTATGGTTTGTGAGCTGTATTATGAAGAGAAGTTTATGTTCTTAACATGGTTTTAGTTATAAATGTTACCCTAAGGTTGATGCCCTGATTTTGATTTCCTTTAACCAACACGTTTTATTGTGCTATTTTAAGTGTGACGTTGATTGGAACCTGTGGACTGTTGGATGGAAGGTCATTGGCTCACATCCTTCATGACTTCTTGAGTGCTGTAATAAGACTGTTTTAGGTCTGTTTGTATGTATAAATGTCATTGGAACGATTTGGTTAGAGTTGGAATAGGTTTGGAATCATCAACGTCGAAATGTAGCGAACAAAGGTAACGTTATGCTGTCCATTTTTAGGTTCTGTAGAATTGTTATGTGTTGTGCTTTTTGTGATGTTGCAAGATTTTTATGGCACTAAAATAGGCTATACAATATGTGTATACGTGAATATGTACTAGAAAATATGATTAAAGTTGAAACGGTTGAAAGAATATGCTAGGGTTCATAATTGTCCACTTGCTGCCCGTATGTTGTGTTTCTATGAGATTGGGCTTCCAAAGTGTATCTATTTGCTGCTAATACTAGTTTTATTATCTACTATGTTGTAGACAAGTATTTGAAGGAAGGGAAGGTTATTTTGAGATAGTAACAAGGTCATACAACGAGGTATGTAAGGTTGCTTGATTGTGTATTACTTGGCATGAAATCTAGAGTCTTCCTTGGCACATACAGGCACTTACCAACTCGGACACAACTATTCACTGTGTCTACGCTCTTGCACATATTCATATGCTCCCATACATAGTCACCTTCAAATATGCATACATACATTAATACCAAGTTACATGGATTCTTTTTGCCAAATAAAGTCCACGAGTTATTTCGTCTCATACGCATTTCATTATTTATGTAACGTACTCTTTTCATTGTCATATTGTCTTGTATGAATATCTACATCTCACATGCTACATATACAGTCCTACAGCTCCAATATTATGACCACCAAAAGAACCATCTCAAAGGTAATTGAAAGATAAAATACATTGTTTACTGATAGGTGGTAGCCCGAGGGGTGGAAGAATCACCTAGCCAGGGACAATCCTATCACGGGTGGTAGCCTGAGTGGTTAAGGAAGAACCTAGCCAGGGACGATCCCAATACATTTTTTATTGATAGGTGGTAGCCCGAGGGGTGGAAGAATCACCTATCCAAGGATGATCCTATCATGCGTGGTAGCCCGAGGGGTTAAGGAATAACCTAGCCAGGGACGATCTCGATACAGTTTATCACTGATCAGTTGGTCATTTGTATTACAGCTGTGCACAAATTATATAGTGAAGGTAAAGTGATATAAAGAACGTAAAGTTTATGATTCCAAAGTATAACTAAAGGTGGTCTCTTATCCTACACCAGTGCATAGTTTCATTTGAGTTTTTACTTCATATACAATATATCCTGCCTTATATCTTCAGTACATTAACCCGTACTGACGTCCCTTACGGGGGACCTGCATTTCATGCTGCAGGTACATGTCCTAGTAGATCTCCAAAGTAGAAATACATGATATTCAACTGCTGTTACCAAGCTCCAGGTTGCTTCGGGGCTTTGTATATGTCTAGAGCTTATATGTTTGTATTGCACAGTTTGTTGAGGCCCCTGTATATGTCTAGAGCTTATATGTTTGTATTGCACAGTTTGTTGAGGCGGGGCCTGTCCCGACCCTTATCAGTTATTTTTCCTTATCTAGAGGTTTTGTAGACTATGTAAATTAAAATGTGGTCATGTCTCATACTTTAGACACCGTGGCCCCAACAACCTAGTCATATCCATTTCCTTTTGGCTAGTTATCACTGTTTATTTCTTAAAGGCATGTCAAACGTAGAAATACCTTATAATACGTATAGAAAGAGCGTAGATACAGGTTGGTTCTCCCGGTCCTTATCGGCAATGGTTGCCAGTCCGCCCTAACGGGACTTGGGGCATGACAGAAGTGGTATCAGAGCGGGTCGTCCTAGGAAGTCTACAAAGCCATGTCTATGTAGAATCTTGTTTATCAATGTGTTGTGCACCTCATTTATAAGCAGGAGGCTACGTGGCATTTTTGAGTTTTTACTTTCTTTCCATTCTTTAGATCTGCCATAAAGTCAAGCGTAATACGTGCATTATGTCTAATCCCTAAATTGTTTTGTACAGCAAGTATGCCAGAAATAAGACAGAACAAAGGTAAAGGGAAGGGAGTAGAAGTGGTGGTTGGTATACCCAGCCAGGTGAGACAAAGAGGTGAGACAGACATCTCCAACTCCTACAGTTCCTAATGAACCCGAGAGTAGTGAAATTACCCCAGAACCACCTATTGATGCTACCATGCAGGATCTGAGAAATGCAGTCCAACTATTGACTCGTATAGTTGCTAGCCAAGGTCAAAGGAAGGAAGGTCCAGATATGGGTACAGGTGGTACAAATAGGGCAGCTGGCACGAGGATACATGATTTTTTTTAATTTGGACCCTCCATCTTTCACTGGGTCAGATCCAAATGAAGATTCTAAAGACTTTATTAAGCAGATTCAGCGCACATTAGATGTTCTGCACGTGAGTGGTACCAAAGCTGCTGAGTTAGCGACATATAGGTTGAAGGGTGTGGCTGTATTGTGGTATGAAGCTTGGAAGCAATCTAAGAGCATAGATGCACCTCCAACTACCTAGGAAGAGTTCAAAGAGGCATTTCTTGACCATTATTTGCCATTAAAGATCCGACAGGCCCGTGCAGATCAGTTCCTAAATCTCCACCAAGGGAATATGAGTGTGAAGGAGTATAGACTTCAATTTAATTCTCTGGAAAGGTATGCTCCTAATGTAGTTGCTATCATGGCAGATAGAGTTCATCGATAAGTAGATAGGTTGGATATGTATCTGGTCAGAGACTGCACCATTGCTTCCTTGAACAAAGATATGGACATAGTGAGAATGCAGGCTTTTGCACAAAAATTAGAGGATCAGAGGCAGAGGAGAAGGACACAAGAGTTAGAAAGGGGGCAGGCCAAGAGAGCCAGATCTACAGGGCAGTTTAGACCACCCCAAGGTGAGCTTAGGCCTTGGTTTTCTAATAGACCGTCTAGGCCATCATCCTCCTACTCTGCGGCCAGTGCTCCACCACAATTTCAAGGGTCCCGAAGTAATCCATTTGGTCAACGACGTGAAGGGCAAGGTGCCCGAGCAATGGGTTATTCGGCAAGCCAACCAATGACTCCCATGCAGCCTTGTGAATAATGTGGAAGGAGTCATCCGGGTATATGTCATGTTGGGATAGATGTTTGCTATTGGTGTGGTGCGTTAGGGCACATGATAAGGGATTGCCCAAGTAGACATATGGGTGGCATGGCACAATCTACGGGATCAGCTATTGCATCATCATCATCAATTCCTCCCGCATGTAGGGGTCAGCAAGAACCTATGGATCGTGGTAGAGGTGTTAAAGGGGCAGCTAGCTCTAGCAGGGTTCAGAATCGTACTTATGCACAGGAAAGTCGGCAGAATTTGGAAGCTTCATCTGATGTGGTCACAGGTATATTATCCATCTTTTCACATAATATATATGCATTAATTGACCTTGGTTCTATACTATCATACATCACTCCACTAGTTGCTGGGAAGCTTAAGAGAATACCCAAATTATTGAACAAAACATTTGAAGTGTCTACACCAACTGGTGAATCTATTATAGCTAGAAGGGTTTATTATGACTGTGTAGTAACGGTGAATTTATTATAGCTCAATTGGCTGAGATAATTGAGTTAGGAATGGTGGAATTTGATGTTATAATGGATATGGATTGGTTAGATTCTTGTTATGCCACCATGGATTGCCGAACTAAGAGAGTCTACTTCCATTTTCCAAATGAGGCAGTTATTGAATGGGAAGGCAATGTTGGGGAGCCAAAGGGTAAGTTTATCTCTTATTTTAAGGCAAGAAAGATGATACCCTGGGGGTATATATGTCATCTAGTTAGGGTGAGGGATATGGAGGCAGAATCACCAACTCTTTAGTCAATTCCAGTAGTGAATGAATTTGTCGATGTGTTCCCTGAAGAACTCCCAGGGTCACCTCCTAAACGAGGCACTCAACCTATTTCTATCCCTCTATATAGAATGGCCCCGACAGAATTGCATGAATTAAAAGAACAGTTAATAGATTTATTGGAGGAGGGTTTTATAAGACCTAGTGTTTCCCCCTAGGGTGTACCAGTGTTATTTTTACACAAAAAGGACGACACCTTGAGAATGTGTATCGATTATCGACAATTGAATAGGGTGACAATTAAGAATAAATATCTCCTCCCCAGGATTGATGATTTATTTGATCAGTTACAGGGTGACAGATACTTTTCAAGAATTGATTTGAGATCAGGTTATCACCAAGTGAGGGTGAAGTAGGAAGATATACCTAATAGCGCTTTCAGAACACGCTATGGTCATTTTGAATTTCTTGTCATGACATTTGGGCTAACAAATTCACCAGCTATTTTTATAGATCTGATGAACTAGGTATTTAAGCTATTCTTGGATGTGTTCGTGATAGGATTCATAGATGACATGTTGGTATATTTAAGATCTGAAGAGGATCACGCAGATCACTTGCGACAAGTGTTATAGATTCTTCGTGATCGACAGTTGTATGCAAAGCTTTCTAAATGTGAATTTTAGCTAAAATTAGTAGCATTATTGGGTCATGTTGTTTCTGATGAGGGGATAAGGGTTAATTCACAAAAGATAGAAGCTGTACAAGATTGGCCAAGACCAATGACACCCATGGAAGTTCGGAGCTTCCTAGGTTTGGAAGGTTATTACAGGAGGTTTGTGGAAGGTTTTTCTTCTATTTCTACACCCCTAACAAAGTTGACACATAAGGAAACCAAGTTCTAATGGAACGATGCATATGAAAGGAGCTTCCAGGAGCTGAAAAATAAGCAAACTTCTGCACCTGTGCTAGTACTTCTAGAAGGCACTGAGGGGTATGCAGTGTATTGCGATGCTTCAGGAGTTGGCTTAGGGTGTGTACTGACATAGCATGGTAGGGTAATTGCTTATGCATCCAGACAACTACGATCACATGAGAAAAACTATCCAACACATGATCTTGAACTAGTAGCGGTTGTGTTTGCTTTAAAGATATGGCACCACTATTTGTATAGGGTTCACGTTGACATATATACTGATCATAAGATCCTACAATATATCTTTAAGCAGAAAGACCTAAAATTAAGACAGCGAAGATGGCTATAGCTAATAAAGGATTATGACGTTGATATACTATACCATCAAGGGAAAGCAAATGTGGTAGCCGATGCTCTAAGTCGTAACGCAATCATGAATACAGGTGATCTAGCTGTGATAAGTCAAGGAATTCCTAAGGATCTACGCCAGTTAGCCAGTTTGGGATTTCACCTTCTTGAAACTCCCAAGGAAGGGGTTATTGTGCAGAATGCTGCAGAGTCTTCATTGGTAATGAAGGTGAAAGAAAAGTAGTTGGAAGATCCTATTCTACTACAGCTTAAGGAAAAGGTGAGTCAGGGTACAGTAAAGGGATTTGACCTTGAACAAAATGGAGTAATTTACTACTAAAATAGATTATATGTGCTTGATGTTAATGGACTAAGAAAAAGGATAATGGAAGAAGCCCATCATTCCCGATATTCTATCCATCCGGGATCAACTAAGATGTACCATGACCTAAAGGGAATGTTTTGGTAGGGAAGCATGAAAAAGAACCTTGCAGAATTTGTGGCTCAATGTCTAAATTGTCAACAAGTGAAAGTAGAACATCAAAAGCCAGGAGATTATATACAGTGTATAGAGCTTCCAACATGGAAGTGGGATATGATATATATGGATATTGTTACTGGCTTGCCTCACTCATCTCGGTTGTTTGACTCCATACGGGCAATAGTTGACAGACTCACAAAGTCAGCACACTTCTTACTAGTTAGGAGTGATTATATAGCTGAAGAGTATGCCAAGCTATACCTAAAAGAGATAGTCAGACTACACAGAGTCCCAATCTTCATTATATCTGATCGAGGAGCTAAGTATGTAGGATGCAATGCAACAAGAGATAAGTAATACAATCGAAATGCATAAGCACAGGCAATGAGTAACATATAACAATATGGCATGCATGGAAGATGATTTAAGTAAATCATGCTTACATAGAACATCATAAATATGTAAGGAGAGACTATTAATAGTGGGATAAAAGGCCTACCACCTCCTTGGAGAGGCGAATGGGGTACAAACCACTCAATGTGGTTGATGAGATACAAACCCTTCAATATAGTAAATGAAGTACAAACCTCTTAACATAATTATCAATGTACGAACCTCTTGACATAGTTGCATGAGCCTAACCCATTTTTAGCGAGGTGATTGAGGTACAAACCCCTTAACATAGTTGCATGGGACTACCACCTCCCGAGTGAGGCGATTGAGGCGATCGAGATACAAATCCCTTAACATGGTTACCTGGGCCTACAACCTACCAAGTAAGGCTTGTTCATTCCCCTACACTATAGATACAATATCATATTCATACATTCCTTTCATCATCATATCGTCATTCAACTTATAAGATATGCATTGGGCCTTCAATTCCTTAAAACATCATAACTGGACATTTTATCAAACACTTGGTGGGTGTGTAGTGCTAGTGTATAACCATGCAATTCTAGAGTGGAATCATGCTAGAAAATTTAGTGTAAAGCCACTAATAGATACTTGGTAACACCCTCACAATATATACATCAAAACCCTTCATCCAAATCTCACAATAAATATTAGATCCATAGCTCAAAACATGTAAAAACAATCACACTTTCATGAAAACCCAGCACAGTATGTAGTGAAATTATAATAAGTAATACTCATGAGTAAATCAACTTCAAATCATGCAATTTAGGTAAAATGAAAGTTTGGGCGCCATGGTTGAAAGGACCCAATGGTTGAAACCCATATACCTTAGCTTTGGAGAATTCTTTATGAAGATTAGAAATCGAGACTTGAAGATTGAGTGAAATTCTTAAGATCCGGTATTGATTTGGGCACTTTAATTTTGAGATGAAATATTTTCTAAGTGTTTGAGTGATATTGGGGAATATCTTAAATGATATGAAGGTGAAATATGGCTAAGTGTAGATATTTTCACACATAGGAAGACGTAGGACCAAGACCCAAAGGCCAAGGACCAGACAGGAATACTGGCACATTTTATACACTGTGGCGCACCCTTGGCGCGTCGTGCCAAGGGCACGAATGCTCACTGGAAATCACATTTTTGTGATTTTTGGATTTTGATACGGTTACTCTTAAATCGGTGTTAGACCTATTGACCACTCATTTTCCCCCTAAACAAGAATATATAGTAAAATTTTTATATCACACAAAAAATTTGAGATATATGAAAATTACAATTCTGGCCACTTTCGAGGCACATTTTCAGGAACTATTTGGGGTTGTTTTTTTTATGCCAATTGCAGACAACGATTCTTATAGTTTAAGGTTAGAGATCAAGTATCCTTAATGGCATTTTCCGTAAAAGATATCACACGATTTAGGAGATAGGGTAAGATAAGCCATTGGTACATTAGGCCTTTTGAAGTCTTGAGATGAGTTGGACCAGTTGCTTATGAGTTGGCACTACCTCCAGCTTACTCTACCATACTTCTTATATTTGATGTGCTGACGCTACGTTAGTACATTCCAGATGAATCACATGTGCTATAGCATGACTTAGTTGAGTTAGATGACTATCTAACATTTGTGGATGAGCCGATGGCTATTCTAGCCAAGGATACCAGATAGTTGTGCTCCAGGTTTATATCGATAGTTAAGGTGTAGTGGGGTCACCACCCGCTTGAGGAGGCTACCTAGGAGGGAGAGGCATTGATGCGAGAGAAGTACCCTAGCCTATTTGAGCCATCAGCTATGCCTTTACTTTCATGGACGAAAGTCTTATAAGTGGGGCATGTTGTATTGATCTTCTAGGTCATTTCTATATTTTTGTAATATTTCTTCTGCATTGAACTTTCATATAGTAATCTTGGTACCTTTTTGACTTATTGGAGTTGTTGGAACTGTTATGGGTTGAATTGGTTATTAACTTAGTGATTGCGAGTTAACAAGAAGTATCGTTGAAAAAAATTATATTTATAGTAAAACCCTAGGAAATGGACTTGGAATAAGATTCTGATGGTTCCATCAGTTTCGAAACTTCCGATTTATGCTAGGATTGTGCTTGCTCCGAGGGTGGAGGATCTCAGTATAAATTTGAGCCAAAAGCTGCAAAATGAGTTCAATTAGAAACTAAAAGGCACTTTTCTATGAAAACCTAGCTAAATGAACTCAAAATGGTAGTCTAATACATCAAAAATAGTCTAAAACGATACTTCATCAGTTGACGGGGGCTTCTGATTACATTTTGACCCTCTTAGTTGTTTTAGCAAAATTTAGTCGGAAAGAAGTAGGACACTCATTTTTCTGTAGGGTGCTCTATAAAGAATTTTGACTGCACTATTGGATCCAGAATTTTGAAATCCATGTGGTTTTGCTAGATTTTTGCATAAAATTGACACCGAGCAGCCCAAGAATGTCTTGATGAAGTTTTCTAAATAGCTGGTGCAGCACCAATAAAATAACCCTCTGCACTTTTGGAGGGTTTGGGCATAGTCGTGGAAGGGAAGTGGGCAGATCTCCATGTTTGCAGAAGGGGGTAGCCTCTAAAGCTCCGCATTCATGGAGCCTAGTGCGCGTTAGCGAAGGCTAAGTGGGTGGCCTATATAGGCTTTAGCCCTTCGCAAACAACCATTTATGCAAATTTCTCTAAGTCGTATCTTAAGGTATACAACTATGATTTTGATAATTCAAAAGCCTACGCGACATGAATTTCTGCAGGGAATGTTATGTGGGTGTTAGATTCAGATTGTAGTGGATATTTTGAGGTGAAAACACTATTTTAACTAATTATATTCTCAAAAATTGTGAAAAATTTATGCTATGATATCCCGGTCTATTTTTAACAAAACTAAGTGAAATTTGGGTCTAAGTTATTCTACTCTTCGAGGAGAACACCATGATATGCTCAGATTCTGATAAATTCAGTTGGTTCTTATTAAATATGACTGAGGAATGTTTGAAGGACATTTTTTCTAGTAAAGAATTTAACTTCATTTTTAGCCATTTCTCGGTCTTTTGGGGTTTGTTTTGGGCCAAATTTCTAGGTCTAGACTTAAGGTAATGTGAGGACTATTTTATAGGAGGTTACTAAGGATTCGTGGCATGGGCCTTAATTGTCCATATTTTAGGCGCTATTAACATAATTTCACCTATTTTTCAAGATATTACAACCAATATGATTGTGTTAACTTTAAGGATTTTGTTATAACAAGGGCATATCATTGAGAAGAGATTAAGAGGGTAAAATCATGGATGGATTGACTCAAGGCCCGATACATCCACTGCCATGTAGGCTAGGCCTTCTCTAAACCTTAGACTGAGTTGGTATATGTGCATATTGAGCTGAAATATGTGGTATGTGACTAATTGTACTCTATGTGCATAGTATATAATGTTGTGGGGGTTGTACCCCTATGTTGATATTTTCATTAGTTGTAATTTTGTATTGGTCGGTATTGTTGAGTACAAAGAGGCTTAGAAGGGTCGCATTTGGGATAATACTATAGGTAGGTATCTATTCTGACCTAATTCTTATCTGCGTGGCTATGTTTCCTGATGCTACTAAGATATGTTGTCTGTGAGGTTGTTTGTCAATTATATGCATATTGTGACTTAGTTCTGGGGTAGACTATTGTGATAGAGCTTTAGGTGCCTTGCCTTACTCTTATTATATGTGGTTGGCTAGATTGTTGATGTAATTTTCCCTATTAGGCCTAGTTTTGCACTTGTTAGTGACGTCTACATGTATATACACCCTTGTATACTGTTGTTAGCTGCTATGTACTAGTTTTTTGTACCTGATGAGGGGGTTATCTGTCATTACCTGCAGGATGCGATGGTTATCCGTGGTTGGAAGGATAGGATTCTCGTCTTGAGAGATGATATGACTTAGGAGATTTGAATCTAGATAGAATAGAGAGCGGCTGACTATTCTTATTCCCCATGACCTAGATGATGCAACTCATGGTTCGAGTCTCCAGTGGCCACATTTAAGTGTTTGAGACTTGGGTGACGGGCCCCGTGGTCTAAGTCTTCGGTGGCCATGTCTAAGTGTCTGAGACTCGGGTACTGATTCTAAAAGGGTCCGAGCACATGTTGATGTTCTAGGTCTAGGACCCCATTGACTACACTTGGAGGCTAGACCTTATTGATTGATTTTTCAGGTCAGGGACCCTATTAGTTATTTTAGGGAGGATCTTTCTCCCATAGAGAATTCGTCCCACTGTTACGTATGTATGTGCGTGGATTAGGTGTCACGTTCCGACAGAGTGTCAGAGACCTAGTTGATGTATGATGCTTTGGGGCTGTAGGCCCAACTGATTAGTCATTGATCCACACACCTATACACACCCAATTATAGATGGGTGTATAGGGGATTAGGGAGCCTTCAAGCATAGATATTAGGGCCTTACACCCACATATAACTTGACCCCTTGATTGTGTGACGTTGAAAGTTCTGTGATGGGGTGACTCTGTTGGGTTCAATGGTGTCTTGTCAGTTAACTTGTGTGCTATTGTACCTTTTGGGATTATGGGCGCCCAGTTGGCGTACAGGAGTAGATACTAGGACTTTGCACCTGCATACAACAATGTTCCTCAGTTCAGTTGGGGTTTGAGGGATTTTCCAAACATGTTTACCCCTTTTCCTGAGTTTGATTTACTAGATTTGTTGCAATTTCCTTTGTTTGGTCTTTCATATGTGCACTATTTTACTCAATCAGCTGATGATGCCTATTAGTGCCTTTTTCTGGTACTCATCGCTGGTTTCTGCATTTCCCAATGGTGCAGGTTCAGGTTGTAGATACAAGCGTTCGGTTTTCGTGTATTCCATAGCACTCAGGAGACTTTTGGTGAGCACCGGTAGCCTTGGCTACTTCCAAGTCCCCTTCCCTTTTGATGGCCTTTTTTTTAACCTACACTTTGGCCTCGTACAGTAGTGACTTGTATTTATTGGAGCATTCCTAGTTCTGTATATTATGATTATGGTTTTATATACCTATTAGTATGTACTTGGTGTCTACTATAGCTTTGTATAGTAGACTTCTAGGTTCTGGGTAGGTAGTGGTTACTTGTTGAAACGCCCCAAAAATGTACTTCGAAAAAGTCCATAATCGTAATTTTCATATATCTCAAAATCCGTGTGTGATATCGAAAATCCGACTTCATATCCTTGATCAGGGGGAACAAAATGAGTGGGGAATTGGTACAACCTGGATTTTTGAAGACCCGTAGCGAAAAATGATTTTCACAAATTTTTTCGGGACAATAAGGGTGCGCAATGGTTCCGCGATACGGATCCATCACGGATCAGTGTTATCACTTCCTTAAATTTTTATTTTGGCCGAAGCAACTGGGTTCATAGCCCCATGGCCACTTATGCGTGAAAACACCTATACATAGCCATTAACATCATATCACTCAAAAACCCTCTCTAAAATCTCGCAACAATTTTATCAAGATTCCCCTCCAAATTCAAATGTCTCAAGCTTAATTTCATATCTCAAGAACTCCATTCAAGCTTCAAGTCTCCTTCAAGCATGTATCAAGGAATCCCCAAATTTAGGTATGTGGGTTTGATACATAGACTCCTTTCACCTATGAAGCCCAATCTTCCTATTTTAGGAAAATTGTGTGTTTTCAAGTAGTATTGTCTATGGGTATCTTTTATTATGAATTATAAGCATGAAATATGTTGGAGTTTGATGAAATAGTGTTTAAATATTCATGTCTATATATCTCAAGCTTATACAATGAGTTGGTTTTGTCTATTGAGACTATGTATGTTTTGAGCTATCAAACTATGATCTATTATGAGATTTGATGTTGAATTTCAAGGTATCTTACATGAGGCTTTTAGAAAATGTTGGTTGGTTCATTTGTATTGAGTTTTCTCACACGATTTCCCTCTTAAATTGCATAGTTTTGAACAAACATCACACACCCGCCAAGTGTTTGATAAAATGTATTGACAAGGATTTT
Organism: Solanum clarkiae; assembly: GCA_011800125.2. Classification (NCBI taxonomy): domain Eukaryota; kingdom Viridiplantae; phylum Streptophyta; class Magnoliopsida; order Solanales; family Solanaceae; genus Solanum; species Solanum clarkiae. The sequence continues at coordinate 1,114 of JAABOM020063255.1, read as the reverse complement.
CAAATGTACTAACGATACTTTATGCCTACATGATATCGCCATGTAGGGACTGGAGCTCCTTTTGATCATCCTTCCCGAGGCTAGTGAGATTCTTTAAAGACAAGCTTTGGTGAGTCCTTAAGTTCGTGGATACTATTTACTTTCTTGCTATTTTAAGACTACTTGTGTTGAAAATTTGACATTATTTGGGTGAGCTCGGAAAGTGTCTTGGCCCCCAATCCATTCTATGTTTAAAGGTGTTGTTGGAATATTATGATGTATTTATGCTATAACCTTGACTCGTTATGTCTTTTTCAAGATATTAAAAACTTCCCTTAGTCCCACTTCCTATTTTCTATATCTTTTGTTTTTGTTTACTTTTCTTCCGTGACCAAGGATGTATGATTGATATATCTATTAATGTTGTTTACTTTTTTATGATATCAAAGACTTCTCTTAGTCCCACTTCCCATTCGCCATGTCACGTATAGGCAGTAGGCTTGGGTTGTGATAAACTTGGTATCAGAACACTAGGTTGTCAATGTGATAGCATCATATGAAGTTCTACTCCATTGAAGGACAAGGATGAAAAGGGTGAATCATTATAAGATCAAAGGAGGCCCATAACAAGATCTCAAACCAAGGAGTTTAATGATAAACTCAATGGGCTTCAATTGCAGATGCAAAGGTGTCTTGTTGGGGAAGAAGAGCTAAAGGCCAAGAAGAATGAATTGTCCAAATGGTACAATTAGTTTGTGGCCCTAGTTTTAGTCCAAGATAAAGAATTTTAGGGTTAAATTTCGTGCAAATAAGGCCAAGAAGAGTCCAAGAATCAGCCACAACACAGGTTGATTTCTACCCAAGTTTGCAGAGAAGACAAGTCAAACATTCCAAATTTGTCAATATTCTTTTCCTAGTTGGGTTTAACCTTATTTTCTTATTTATATATAAGTTATTAATGCTTTCCTTATTCTACTGAAGGTATCCTAGTACCATTTAATGCTTTCCTAGAACTATAGTTAAGGTAACTTTATTTCCTTTCTAGAGTATGATTTGTCTTGTAATTTTCTTTCTAGGTTTTGGATACACCTTGGGCCTAACCTAAGGAGTCTTGGATATCCAAGGACTCTGTAAT